>JAFIRS010003541.1:0-128252 GCA_018342105.1 Gonioctena quinquepunctata
GAAAGAGAAATTCGTCAAGAATAAAATTCCCCCGTTTTTTTCTGTACAATTTTTTAAAAAGGGGGAAGGGGGTTTTCCAGTTTGTTAACAACTTTGTTTTTTTGACATATAAAAAAAAAAGTTGAAGGGTTTGGGTAAATTTTCCGTTTTTTTTTAAACTTCTCTCAATTTCAAATTCCTGCAAAAATCTGAAAAAAAAAAAAAAAAAACATTCTTGTTTGAACTATTACACCACACACATTTTCCCCTTTTACACGATAAGTTTTTTTTTTTTGAAAACTTTCGAAAATTTGCTTTAAAATTTTAAAAAAGCCCCCCAAAAAATTCAAAAAAAAAAGCACCAAAAAATTTCAAAATTTAAAAGGGAAAAAAACGTTTTAAACCCCCAAAGGGAAATTTTAAAAAAAAAATTTTTTTGAAAAAAAAGGAAAAACCGGGGAAGTGGGGGGAGGGTTTTTGGTAAATTTTAAGAAATTTTGGGGGGGCGTTTTAAAATTACCAGTTTGGGGTTTTTTTCGAAAAGGGGGCCCAAATTTTTCCTTTAAAAATAGCCAATAAAAAATTTAACAGCAAAATTCAACCGTTTATAATTTATTGGGGATTTTTCCAAAAACTTTTTTTTTCCCTTTCCCCGGGGGGGAAATCCCGGGGGCAAAATTTTAAAATTTTGCCCCTTTGGGGGCCCTTTTCCGGGGGGTTTTAGAAATTGACTTAATTTTGGGGAAACCCCAAAGGACCCCTTTCCGCGTTTGGGGCCCCGGGGGAAAATAAGGGGAAATTTTCCATTTTTTTTTAGGATTTTCCAAACCCTAAAAAAAAACCCCTAAATTTTAACAGGGGCACCCCTTCTGGGTTTGTAAATTGAAAAAAAGTTTGGAGAAAAAAGGGGGGCGGGGTTTTCCCGGCCCAAATTTTTAAAAATTTTTTAAAAAACCCCCCTTTCACCAAAACCCCCCTAAAAATTTTTTAACGCTTTAGCCCATTAAAAAATTTACCCCTTTTAATTTTTAAAAAACTTCCTGAAATTTCCGGGTATAAAAGCCAAAAGGCGAATTGCGAAAAAATTTTTTTGGATTAATTTTTTAAATTTTTCCTTTTTTTCCCCCTTTCCCGGTTTTCCTTTTTTCCCCAAATTTCTCAAAAAAGGTGTTTATAAATTTTTTAAAAAAAAGAAAACCCGGGTGGGATAAATCTTTGGGGTTCAATAAAAGTTTTTTGGGTTTTCCAAAAGGAATTTTTTTAACCGTTTAAAACTTTTTGACATTTCACCCCAAGTGCGACGGGGTTTTTTCCCCCTTTTTTTTTTCCCCGGGATTTTTCCGGGGGGAAAGGAAATTTTGGGGGATCACGGCCCAACAGAAATGGCGGCGGGGTTTTTAGGCAAATTTTCCCAGCGCAAAAAAATTTAAAAATTTGTTTCCTTTAATTTTGGGGAAAATTTTTTTTAAATCGTTGGTAATTTTTTTTTTGAGAATTTTTAAAATCTCTTTTATTAAACCCTTTAAAATAGAAAAATTTTTTTTTCCCAAACTCAGTTAAAATGGGGGGGAAAATTTCTTTTAAAAAATTTTTGCGGTTTTAAATTTTTTTTTAAAAAAAAATGTTTTTAAATTCGCCCAAAACTTTTTTCCCAAAAAACCCTTTTTTCCCCCAGTTTAAATTTGGGTTTTCTCATTTGGGGATTTAAAAATTTGGGGGTTTTAAAAAAAAGAATGGGGGGGTTTTGGGGTTTTTTCGATTTTTGGGGGAGGGTTGAGTTCCCAAAAATTTGGTTTAAGGTTTTGGGTCAGAGATTATTTTTAAACAAAAAAGGGTTAAAAAGGGGGGCCCCAAAATTTTTTTTGGGGATTCTACGGGCCTTTGGTTTTAATTTTGGGGTTTTTCCATTTTTTGAAAAATTTTTTGGTGGGGTCTTGGGTTTGGGAGATTTTAAAATTAGTTTTTTTTCGGGAAGGCCCCAGACGATTTTCTAAAAAGGATTAAGAGGGGTTTTCCGGGGACAAAAATTTTTGGGGCGGTCCGATTTTTTCCCCAAAATTGGGGAAAATTTTTAAAAAATGATAAGAATAATATTTTTAAAAACCCAAAAAAAGTTTTTAAAAAAAAAAAAAAGAAAATTTTTAAAATAAAATTTTAAAAAAAGAAAAATAAAAAAAAAGTGGAAATTAATTTTAAATGAGTTTAAAAAAAAAATGATTAACAAAAAAATTTTTTTATCGAAAAAAACGGGAATTTTAAGAAAAATTTTTATATTGATTCAAATTTTCCAACATCTTCCAAAAAAAACAAAGGGGAAGGGTTTTTATTTTTTAAACCCCTTTTTTTTTTTTAAAATTTTCAAAATTTTTTTTTCTATTAAAGTTTGTTTTTAGTTTTTCAAAACCCTTATCATTATATTTTAATTTTTCAAGTATTATTCTCCAATTTGAATAGAATCGGACCATAATCACAAAAATCGTCCGCCATTTTGGGCCCCCTCCCTTTAATCCCCCCAATCTGAATAACCCTAATTCCGACCCCAAAACCCCCCACATAAACCATTTGAATAGAAGGACCATAAACTTTTCCCCATTTTGAGACGCCATCTGAATTTTTCAATTTTACAAAAGAATCATAATACTGGAACCAAAAACCCCCCATACCAACTTGAAAGAATCAGACCTCAATCACAAAATTGTCTACCATTTTGAATCCGGGGCCAAACTTGAATTTTCAGTTTGACAAAGAATCATAATCTCCTTTACCCGGGAAAACCCACAGATACCAATTTGAAGGAATCGGGCCATCATCACAAAACCGTGCCATATTGAGCCGCATCTTTTTTTCAAAAACCTCCCCCCAAAACATTCGTAGTCCGAAGGGTTTTTAATCGCCCAAGGATTTTTTTACAAACAGGTTACAAAAAAAAAACATACCCAGAGAAATAAAGCGTGAAAAAGGGTTGAGGAAAATTAATGCAATTTCATTTTAATGTCAAAACCATACAAAATTTACACTTTAATGGTTTTCCCCCACCCCATATTCGAGCTGAACAATAAAATTTGATAAAGCCAATTTAGCATTTGAAACAGTTTTCAATGATCGGGTGATTTGAATGAGAACAATTTTACTCTAAAAAATAAAAAAATTACCTAAATACAATTCTCAAATATATTGTACCCTAAATTGATTAGAATTATTTCCTAGAATTTCCAAATAATAACCTCTTTAGTATCTACTTCTGGAGTATTACAATTTTATCGCAATAGTCCACTTTCTGATCCACTATCATTCTGATTGGCCGTGATTCTGATTGGCCGTAAGGTCTGCCGCTCACAGTATAAGTACCTATGCGCGGAATAGGGTCACGCATAGAGAAATTAAAAAAATTCTCTATGGGGTCACGGGTCACGTTTTAACGTCTAGTGAAAGTATTTAAGAGAATGTCAGAAAAAACACAGTCCCGACATCAGGTTGCAAATTTATGAAGTGGATCGATGTGAGAAATAGAAAACTGTAATGAATTGTGTATATATGTGAACCTTGCAAATAGTTGGTTCTATCCTCTAATAGATATCGTTGTGATACTGAAGTACATTTATAAACACCATTTTTTGACAAGAATGTGAGAGGGATTCGGAAAAAACAAAAAATTGATAGATTATCTGTAATATAATTTTGAGTCTTTAGTGAATGTATAATAGAGATTTGAAAAAATTGATACAGTCAAATTCAATTTGTTCATCAACGCAATTCGATCCAAGTTGATTTTTGGCTTTTTGTATTTCCAATATTTCAAGAATGTTCAATTTAGAACCTTTAGGACAAAAATGGATCAGATCTACGTGATTGTTAATGGAAAAATTTGGGTGTCCTGATTGTAATAAGTGGTTAACAAAGGAAGATTGTGTGTTACAGATATCTGTATGACGGTATTTGTTGTGTAGGTTGGTGTGTTTCCTCAGTCTCTCTGAAAATTTCCGACCAGTTTGACCTATGTAAACTTCTGGACACTGGTTAATTTAGCCTGTATACACCTGATTTCTCAAAACTGTCCCTCTGGTCTTTCGAATTGACTAAGCTTTGACTTACCCAGATAGCACGATGACCATGTTGGGACCAATATGGGAGTTTCCAAAATTGTCCGAGGGATGATCCTAGGTATCCCAAATGAGTCCCTGGGAGATAAAAATGTTACCAAACTCTTCATTATTATGATGTCCTCAGTATTTTCCTTGCAAGTCATTGGGATGCTACAGGGATACCACTAGTTCACAACTAGGATCAATTTCTGCATGTTGGGCCCGGGTTTAAAGGTCCCAAAATTCCCGGGAAAAAAACTTTGCATCATTATGATGTCCTCAGGATATTTCATGACAACCCTGGCACATCCCGTATACAAACGCAGGATGATCAAGGACTGATAAATGATGTTCCTAGGACATCCCACAATTATCGTTATGGGTAAAAATGCAGTTTAGGGATAATCAGCTGATTAAATTTTTTTTATTTCATGTGGTACTTTATATTCCTTTAAAGGCTTAAAAATAAAAATTCCTTGGCAGTCTCGATTGCTTCAAAAAATGCAGCCCTTCAAAGTTCACAAAGTGGTGTAATTCTTATGCACCTACTTCGTACACTATAAAAACACTTAAAATTCATATTTTTTCAAACCATCACACCACACATATTCGCTTCCACCTGGTTTCAGCTATTTTCATTTTAAAGAAATTTTTTTTTTCAAAATTTCAGCCTTTGGGATTTAAACACGATTTTCACAACTAAACTAGAAATGTTTGGTGCTTTTTCTTTTGCGAAGTTGAGAGTGCTTGTTTACATTCTAAAGAAAGCAGAATTTTCGAAAGTTTTTCATAAAAAAAATGCTGATATCGTGTGAAAGGGAATATGTGTGTGGTGTAATAGTTCAAACAAGAATGATTTTTTTTTGCAGATATGCAGTGAATTATTAGAAATTGAGAGAAGTTGTAAAACCAAAACTGGAAATTATTTATTATCATCAACCTTCAACTATTTTTATATATGTCAAAACAATACAATAACAGAAGTTGTTAACAAAGCTGAGTATAACACTTCCCCTCTTTGTAAACTGTATTTTGAAATATAAACAGAGAAGTCTATTCTTGACGAATTTCTCTTTCGGTAAGGCCTTTGTAGAATATCAGCAAGTTGATCTTTTGATGCAACATAACAAACAATAAGGGTATTATCCTCTGCACGTTCTCGTATATAGTGATATTTCACGTCGATATACTTGGTGCGTTTATGATACTCTGTATTCTTGACTAAACGAATGGCACTCTGATTATCCATGAATACTTTTGTGGGCTCCAAAATATCGATACCAAGCTCTCGCAAAAATATAAGTAACCAACTTATCTCTTGTGCTGCATCTGATGCGGCTATATATTCAGATTCAGTAGTTGATCGTGAAACACATTTCTGTAGATGTGATGACCAGGGACGGGAGCTCCAGCTATAATACTCAAATATCCAGTTGTCGATCTTCTGGTAGTTAAATCTCTGTAGAAGTCAGCATCTGAGTAAGCAATCAAGTCGACTTCTTCCGCACAATACATTAGTCTAAAAGTCTAAGTACCTTTTAGGTATCTGAATATTCTTTTAACAGCACTCCAATGCTCCCTTTTTGGATTAGAGAGGAAACGACTAGCTTGACTGACAGCAGAACATGATGTCTGCACGTGATACTACTGCTAAAAACATTAAACAACCAACGGCTTCTCTATAAAGTGCATTACATTCTATGTTTATTTCTTCTGAATATAGTAGAGAATTGGGATCAGCAGGAATTGCATTCGGATGACATTCCTTCATATTGAACTTGTTTAATATTTTTCTATGTACCCACTTTACTGAAAAAATGCTTTGTTCATCCCTGTCTCGTTTTATCTCGATTCCAACATAATATTTTCCATTTGAAGTTGTAATTTCGAATTTTGAAGCCAATTCTTCCAAAAAGAGTTTTATTAACTTCACAGATTTGCACAATACAAGTCCATCATCGACAAACAGAGCCAGAAACATATCTTCATCACTAAATCTTGCATGAAACACACATTTGTCGGCTACTAACACCTTGAACTGAAATTCGGAGAGAATTTCGGTAAATTTCATATTCCAGCAACGGGGTGACTGCTTGAGTCCGTATATACTTTTCTGTAGTTTGCAAACCAATTTAGAATTTCCATTATCGAAACCCTCTGGTTGTTTCATGTGAATTCTCTCAGACAAACTTCCATTCAGAAAAGCTGTTTTGATGTCGAACTGACGGATCTCCAAATTTTTTACAGCTGCTATTGCCAAAAGTACTTGAACGGATTCAAACCTGATTACGGGAAAAAAAGTATCCGTAAAATCTATGCCTGGTTTCTGAGAGTACCCTTTTGCGCAAAGCCGTGCCTTAAATCTATCAATTTTTCCATCTGCTTTCAATTTAACTTTGTAGACCCATTTGCAACCTATTGCTTGGCGATCAGAAGGTAATGTTTCTAATTTTCATGTATGATTTTCAATAAGAGACTCCATTGCTTCCTGCCAATTTTCTTTATGATCACACATAATGGCTTCCTCGTATGTCTGAGGTTCATCAATAGTGGCAGCACAACATACCTCATCATACCGCTGTGGTCGTTGAAGTAGATCACGATTCCTCAACTTATGTTGATGCGAATGATTGTTTCGGAAATCGCTGTCTGGTGCCAATTAATCATCAACTTCATTTTCACTCACTTCACATTCATCTTTGTTGATTTGGACACAATCATAATTTTCATTTCCGAACGTATTATCTATTTCGAATGACATGTAATTGGGAACTGGAGACTGTTTCATGAAGACACCTTCATTGAAATTGACGTCTCTCGCTACACTGACTTTTCTTGAATTTGTTTCATATACTCTGTAGTTCGGACTGTATCCATCATATCCAACTAGATATTGCTTCGTTGATTTTCTGTCGAACTTGTGCCTTCGATGTTTTGGAACAAGAACGAAGGCTTCTGATCCAAATGTTCTTAAATGTCTGAGATCAGGTTGTTTTCCTATCCACCTTTCATAAGGAGTGTTCGAATCATCTGGTTTACATGGACGACGATTCAACAGATATACTACCATGTTAGTAGCTTCTGCCCAGAGATTTATTGAAAGTCCACTCTGTGTCAGCATAGATCTTGCACTCTCGACGATTGATCTAAGGTCACGTTCTGCTTTACCGTTTTGTTCAGGAGTATATGGGGCACTTGTTTCATGAATGATAACTTCTTTCTTGAAATGATCTTTGAACGAATGATTGACGTATTCTGTTCCGTTGTCACTTCTGACCATCTTGATATTATTTCCAGTTTGCCTTTTGATCATTTTTTGGAATTCAATGAATTTTGAAAAAACGTCACTTTTATGTTTAACGAAATATACGAAGCGATATGATGTATACATTCATCTTTGAATAAAACGAAGAAATTCGCACCACCAAGCGATGTAGATGATATTTTTCCACATACATCCGAATGGATGTACTCTCCACGTTTCCATTCAGAAACATGTAAACTATGTTGAAAAGGGAAACATTCTCAATTGAATATTGATAGAAATATTTTTCTGTGAATGGAAAAATCACCGATGGAAGTAAAGTTATTTTTTGGGAATGTCCAACAGAAAACAACTACTTCCCCGGCTGAAGCCACGCTGGACATTGAACTACATCTGATAGATATTCTGGAAAGTCCCTAAAGTTCATCTTTCAGTCGCAGATGATTCCACATCTGATTGTATGAACATCCTGTTCATATTTTCAACAAATCCATGTAAACTACTTTTGAAAGGTTTTCTTATTTGTTCTCCATGTTGACAAGTGCTGCAAAAGAAACTATCTACGCCACTGATTTTGATCCCAGGGATTTACCCCTTGTCAGCCATTTCCTTGAGTGAACGGAAGGTAATGTGACCTAATCGTTCATGCCAGAGTGTAACTGTGTTTGTTTGTGCTAAATCATTCTGCTGAATTTCAGGAACTTCGAATAGCATTTTGTAACACCGATTAGTTTGCTTGATTCCAGAGACAACTAAACCTGCAGTATTTTTAACTTCAATCTTGGTATTGTCGAAAACAACTTTCAGGTTTTTATTGGTAACTGCTCCCACAGAAAACAAGTTTTTCATCAATTGTGGTACATACAAAGTGTTTTCCAATGTGCGTGGTTCTCTGATATCATTAACGACAGGTGTTAATCTCATGGTGCCAATTCCCCCAGCATGAATGAATGAATTATCACCAATATGGACTACAACTTTTGAATCAAGTGGTTTCAGCTCGCTGAACCATTCTTTATGGGACGTCATGTGCTTGGAAGCCGCACTGTCAGCTAACCAAATATCTTCACATCCATCAATTTCAAGATTCTTTTCTTCAGCACTCATGGTTTCTTGGTTTCTTTCATGATGAAATAAGACACTGTCGTTCTGTTTGTCATCCTGACTATTTTCACGATATTTGTTGTTCCTCTTTCTGCATTCTGATTTTACGTGACCTTTTTTTCTGCAGTAAAAACAAATAACATTTTGTTTGTTCTTGACATTTCTTTTATCGAGAGTTGGACTGTTCCGTTTATGGTGAAATTTTACAGCAGCAAATGCAGTTGATGTTGCTTCTACTTGACTTAAACAAATTTATTTCATCGTAAAAAGCGTGGGGTACTTTTTAAGATATTTTCATAATGATTCTACTTTTACCAATATCTGTCCATGAAATATTAACAACAATTGAAGCGTGTTTTTTAGTTTTTAAACTATAATTTATTTTACGTGCCAACTTAAATCGTAATAACGCTACATTGTTTATTGAATGCTTCAACTGGGAAAATACCAAACACTCGACACATAAATGATAGACAATTGTACTTGTATTGCCGGGTGCAATCGGCAAATTGGCGCGAGCCATGGACTTGGAGCACCTTTGTGAGTGGCGCCGCAGAGGCGGAATAGGGCGACTGACTCCAGATGGCGCAAATTATCCGTATTTGCCCCTGTGATAAATAAAGTGTTTTTAAAGTGCAACAGTCTAAATTTGTTTGATACAAACGTGCAAGCTGCAGTTGCATTGTGATTCGGCATGTATAACCTTTGAATTAAATTGAGCCCCGGTTTTGGAAATTGCCCTAGCAATGAGTAATGTGCAGATTGAGACGAGTAGTCTGCGAACCGCATTTAACCGACTAACACGTGCACTGCGATCACGTAATTCGCCTATCATCGTAGTGTTACATGTAATATATTGTCAAGTTGAAAAGAGCTTTATATTCGTGATGGATCAAGTAGTTGTTGCAATTGGGTTTTTACCCATTTCAAGTGATATCGTTTTCAAGAATCAGTCTGTGAAAAAAGGAGCCGCATTATAATTGAAAATATTGTTTTCTTTTAAACATACATACATTTTCACATGTTTTTCATATTGTTCGTTTAATGTCAGAATTTAACTACAAACATGATTTTGAATATGTAGGTATTACATGAATAAAAATATGTTTCATGAATGTTTTTTAGATAATTGTAATTATTAGTATGAAAAATTCAATAGTTTATATCAATGTGAAAATTGAACGAGATTTGTCAGTTGACTTTTTTCCTTTCGTAGTTTTTGATTGTAACAGATTGATTGTAAGTTACAAAAACTTCCTGCACTTGCAGAGCGAATGCTTGTGGCGACTGTTAACATGTCTACGCAGTATTTTTATTCATAAACGGTCACCGAGGGACTTCTAGAACAAGTTAGTTAGAACAAGAATGGGGCAAGCCATCTGCCAGTCAACAAGCGAAGGCCTAGAAAAACCATAAAATTTCGTATTCGCAGGTGCATTTAAACGCGTGTTCTGCACCCTATAACACAGCAGTGGTCAATAGAACACTCCTTTTTTTCCTTCACGTCATTTACATTTGATTCGAGGTTATTTACGGCCGACTCCTTCATTGCCATTCATTTATTGTAGGCGTGCTTTTAACACTGGGCCTCTCTTTGATAGGAAGCTTGCATCCGTTCAATCACAATTCAAATGCCGTTTTGACGTTTGCAACTGAAAAATTTGAACTATCGCACTTTATAGGCAACCTTTTTATAACAGCGGTATATGAGGATGAGTGATACGGTCTGGATCTGTTTTTCCGATTCCGCCACTGCGGCGCTGCACGTTAAACTCCTCCTCCATGCTCCAAGTCCATACACTGTGTAAATAACACAGAGTGTTGAATGTTCTACGTCAGCATGTGGACTTCATACCTCTGCGCGGAATAGGGGCAGGTTTTAACGCCTAGTAATATTTTCACTGCTTCCAGATTGTTGGGACGCAATCTCGTGAAACCATAAATTTATTTTTCTCAAGGATGTTACCTTATCCAAATGAGGGCAAAATGTATGTCCGAAAGAAAAAACACCCTCACCATTGGGTTCCCATAAAATACCCTCACCATTGGGTTCCCATCAGTGATCTAACAACTCTTTATTTTCCAAGATTATAACCATACTATAAAGTTGGTAAGTTCAAGTTTCTCCATTGTTACCCTTTAGGATTATCAAACATTGTTTTTAGCCTTGTTATATTAAACTTCTGCTGAAGATGGGTACTTCATTAGAACTTTACTTCAGGTTCTTAAAAAAAATACGTTGTTTTATTTGTGAATAAGACTTCGAGATCCTTCCCCACCTCCTTCTAATTAATATCACTATTCAGTATAGATAAGTTAATTTAATAGTTTAATTATTAAAAGTTTCAATTAGATTTGTTCCATTGCAATTATAACACCTATAATTCCATCTTATAGAACAATAAATTTGTATGTCCCTCAATACAAAAAGCCTATAATTATTTCATTTGTTCTAGTATTGTTATAAATATAGATTAATTGGACAAATCAAAGGAGAGGAAAGGATGAACAGGGTTTAACTTGAGTGGGGCAGCTACCACCGAAATACGCCTCCAAGTCCGAGCGCTCTAACGGCGGCTCATCTTCTTGCATATTAACGACTCTACATGAACTCTATAGGAAATGTAATGCTCTTTCAATTTTGTCCACAGATGACTACCATTTGATTGGACTACGTGTGCTTGGCAAATATTCGAAGTTTATTGACAGTTTTTAAATTGAGAAGGAAGTTACGAACTATTTATATACAGGGTGTAACATAAGTACGGTGAAATATTCAAGTGACGTATTCCTGAGAAAAAAAAGTCTTTATAAACTTGTGTCCGGAAATGCTTCGTTTCGGAGATACAGGGTGTTGAAATTGAATTTTTTTGTTCGCTTTTTGAAAATAACTTTTGCAAAAAATAAGTTATTTGCACGAAATTTGGTACCCGGGTTTTTTTTGACGTAGGAAATCATAATTTTGTATTAATTTTCATGTAACATCTAGAGGAAGCTGCGTACGCTGTCAATATTTATTTCAAATTGCCCTAAAATTTTTGACAGTAAACTTTTGGTACTTCTCATGAAAAAACGTTTACAATGTTTATCGAAAAATGATTTGTTTTCGAGATACTGATTCTTGAAATTTTTCAAAACATGGTTGGTTTTTGTCATAAGTTTTTTGCAGTTTTAGTTATTTTCATCAAATTTTATACGCAGTATAACCGGACAGACTTCTTCTAAACTGAGCATTATCAAACTGCTTAATCAGTATAGCCTAATTTGATTTCAATAATTTTTGTCACTCTCCGCTTACAAATTAAGTTAATGAAATCGAGTAGGCAATGAACGTTATTTTATAAAAATAGAAGTTCGCTGTCACATTTTTAACTATTCATTGACAAATTCACAGTTCGGAGTTCATAAAGTGATTTTTTTGGTACCATGCCCGACTTTACGAATGCTGAAATGGCTGATATGGTTTTGGCATACGGCTTGGCTGACGAAAATTCAACCCAGGCCAGACGCATCTATCAGGAAAGGTATCTCCAACGCGTCACTCCTTGTGCAGCAATATTTGCGAATCTTTTCCGGCGACTTTCCGAATCTGGAAGCTTTGAAATAAATTCTGCAGTAGGACGGCCACGGACTACAAGAACTGTGGAATTGGAGGAGGCGGTTCTCGAAGAAATTAGTGAACATCCAGAGACAAGTACAAGAAAAATTAGTCAAACTTTAAATGTGAGTCACATGACCGTTTACAGAATTTTGAAGGAACAGCAATTATATCCTTATCATATTCAGCGTGTCCAGGCACTTACGCTACGTGATTTTCAACCACGTATCGAATTTGCTCAATGGCTTCAAAGAAAAGTCGAACAACATCCCCAAATTTTATCAAAAATCCTCTTCACGGATGAGGCTAATTTTTCAAGAAATGGTATCATGAACTTCCATAACAACCACATCTGGGCGGAAGATAACCCACATGCGATAACGAAAACTCATTTCCAAGACAGATTCTCTTTCAATGTGTGGGTAGGCATAATTGGGGATTATTTAATTTGGCCCTATTTTCTCCCCTTACGTTTGAATGGAGATGCTTACCAAAATTTTTTGGAACACGAGCTTTCCCAGCTCATGGAAGATGTTCCCATTGGTCTCCGAAATCACTCTTGGTTTATGCACGATAGAGCCCCTGCTCATTTTTGTCTGATAGCAAGAAATTTCTTGGACGTAGCATATCCCCAACGATGGATAGGAAGAGGAGGCACTCAGCATTGGCCCCCAAGGTCACCGGACCTCAATCTCGTCGTTTTTTTCTTTTGGGGACACCTAAAATCACTAGGTTATGCTAACCCCATTGAAAACAAGGTAATGTTATGGGATCGCATCATAGCTTGCTGCGAAACGATATGCATTTTTCAACGGGTGCGGAATTCTTTGATGAGGAGAGCGGAAGCTTGTATTACTGTTGGGGGTCGTCACTCTGAACAGTTGTTGTAATAGTTGTTTCGTTCAATTTTCATATGTTTAATTGTCTAATAAATAACATAGTACTTCTCCGAATTGTTTTTTTACAAACTCCAAAATGTAGCACTTTCTAATTGAATAATTAAACCTGACAATTTTTTTAATTTTTTATTGATTAAGCAGTTTAATAATGCTCAGTTTGAAAGAAGTCTGTGTTTAAAGTTTGATGAAAATAACTGCAGTTGCAAATAACTTATGACAAAAACCAACCATGTTTTGAAAAATTTCAACAATCTGTATTTCAAAAACAAATCATTTTTCGATAAACGTTTCATAGGAAAAAAGTAGTTTATTTTGACGAGACCTACCACATACTCAGTTTTTGTAATGTTCTCAGCAACTTCACTTAGCGCCCTAGGAGCTAAGTAACATGCATCGATATGGAAAATTGTAAATATCTCGAAAACTATCACCTCCAGCGTTGTTGAGGAAGTATACCTTTTTTACTTGGAAAAGGTGTGGGAATAAGGTTTTTCCATAGAAAGTACCAAAAGTTTACTGTCGAAAATGTTAGGGCAATTTGAAATAAATAATGTTACATGGAAATATTTGTATAAAAACTTTATTCAGAATTAAAAAATATAAAAGCAAAGTTTTAAATATAAAATAATATCAAGATGAAAATCTTGATTGAAGCCTGGGACTCGAAGTGATGGCGCATTTGCTGTTTCAGTTGGAGGAAACCCCGGAAAAACCCACAACACCATCAGAAATCAGATCATCAACTTTCTCATAGAAAAGGACACATGCTCCCTGGGAGCTGAGAGAATCAATCTTGGAAAATACACGGCAGTCATCGAAGAGGTGCCAACAATTAGAATAAGGGTGTTTGCAATATGCAGTATAGTGTCCATTGGAAATGTTGCCGCTATGATTATATATGGCGTAGATATTATGAACAGTATTCATTCCATCCTGTGCAGAATATTGGTCCAAATTCAAATTTTGTATGGGAAAATTAATCACATTGTCCAATTTACTGCCATCAGTCGAAGAAACACGTTTTAAATGTATAACAAAAATTTTTGGAAATGTTTGTATACGAATCATCTTTTTGAATTCCCTTTTCATTCCACAAGTTGAACAGTATGGGCTCGCATCGTTAGTCAAAGTCTCCTCTTCCGTCAACAGTTCAATACATTGTGTTAAATTCACGACTTCGTTTGGCAAGTCTGGAATAGGGATTGAAAATTAATACGAAATTATGATTTCCCACGTCAAAAAAAAAACCCGGGTACCAAATTTCGTGCAAATAACTTATTTTTTGCAAAAGTTATTTTCAAAAATCCAACAAAAAATTCAATTTCAACACCTTGTATCTCCGAAACGAAGCATTTCCGGACACAAGTTTATATAGACTTTTTTTTTAAATTGTCTCAGGAATACGTCACTTGAATATTTTAACGTACTCATGTTACACCCTGTATACGCCATCGTGTCTTCGTATTTTTCAATTATATATTGATGATGCACTCGAGAACACACCAATTCCTTCTTCGGATATTTTTTTCAATCAATTCATCTGGACTCGATGTGTTTCCGTTTACAATAAATCTTTCTTGTTCATATTGAGTTGTGGCAATATCGGTGAAAGGGGGAGCCGAGACGTTCTGAGAGTCGGACGTGTGTTTATATTCTTTGCTCAGTACTATCAAAAGTGATAGTAATTTACAACAGGAAAAAAAAATAGAACAAATGGTTAATACCCGCAATACTATAAAAAATAGTGATGAAAATAGTGCCATAATCTAGGAACTGTAAAAGTTCTTCATCGTGGAACTTACTGAAACTTTAATGGATGAATTGTTAAATAAGGAGTAGATATTCTCGGAACCAAAATCAGATTCATCCAGAGATAGCGCCTAGAAAGAAGTTTCTCATAAGAAAATGAAAAACCTAGTTAAAATGAATGGACCTTATCCAAATCGAGAAACACATGTAAATAAAACAACAGATACAAGAAATACAATACAAATACATGCGAGACAGAGGAAGAATTCAGTGGCGGAGATCCAATGTTGTGGTTATATGTTGGCATTGTAAACCCAAATCTACACCTGAAAAAGTGAAAACCTACCTAGAAAAACGCTCACCAGGACATGAATTTGAAGTCATGCAACTCAACACTGTAGGTAGACACAAGGCCTTCAAGGTAGGTGCCAGCCTATTTATTTATTTATTTACAAATTTTGCAGGTTGCTAACAGAACATAGTTCCAAAAAAGCATCTGCAAAGAAATAGTTGCTAAGTTGATAAATGTGTCATTCAAGTTGTTCAGATGGTAATTTTTTGTATGTATAAATACTACTCACAGAATAGAGAGCTAGAAAAGGGCAGAAAAACGACATGTACTCTTATTCTAAGTTCAGAAAGAGTTTTTTCAGCAAGTTTTTGAGTTGATACAGGTTGATAGAGAAAATATCGAGTGATAAATTAGAGTTGCTACAGTGTAAGTTGAATGACCTCTGCATACGAACTAATGGGGAGTTTTGTGCTAGATTCGTTCTACAATAGGGAATGTTGAAGGGGATATTGTCTTAGATTATTTCTAACGGGTGATAATTGTGGTAATGGATTGGTGTGTTGTTTTTAAAAGCAAGAAATCGTAATAATTTGTTTTCTGTATTCTTTATGACTAGGGGTTCCAGATAACTGAGAGAAAGTGAGCTTACTGTTGACGAAGGCGTAGTAACGGGAGATGATAGTTTTTGAATCATAGAAATATTTGCTGTTCCTTTTTATGAACCCAACCATCCTGTTTGCTCCGTCTTTGTGAGTGTTGAAAGTCCATTTCGTGTCAAGTATGACACCCATATCTTTAGTTTCGTGGACGTATGTTAATTGGATTGATCGATGTTATACGTGTGTCGACTGATATTTTTGTTTCTGAAGTATGTTATGGCAACACATTTGGTTGGGTTCAGAAAAAGACTACTTCTCTCGCAGTATTCAGCAAGTCTGTCAAGGTCGCTCTGAATTTTCAAGCAGTCTTCCAATTTTTTCACGATTGAAAATATTCTCAGGCTACCTTGTGGAACACCGGAAACTGCTTCGAAGACCTGTGAGTTGAATCCGTTTACTTCATCTATCATTTCTCTTTTTGTTAAGTAGGACCATATCCATTTCAACAGTGATATATGCACTCCGACCTCAGCCAGTCTTTCTAGAAGTGTAGTATGGTCTATTTTATCGAAAGCTTTGCTAAAGTCGGTGTAAATAGTGTCTACCTGGATCTTTTTGCCTAAAGCATTGCAAACGAAATCGGAAAAGCACATTAGGTTTGACTCGATACTTTTTTAGGGAAAAAACCGTGCTGTTCCTCCATAATTGAATTTTTCACAGATGTTAAGATTTCTTGGTAAATAATATTTTCGAAAATTTTGGCAAAAATGCACAGTTTGCTAATTGGTCTGCAATTTTTCACTAAATGCCTTTGTCCACTCTTGAATAGTGGAGTAATAATTGCCAGTTTCCACTGAGACTGAAAGGTGCACGTTTCAAATAACTCATTGAAATTTTTTGTCAAAGGGTAATATAGGGTGTTTTTGCATTTTTTTATAAATGATGGGGAAATGTTGTCCGGCCCAGCTGATTTATTTTCGTCTAAGGATGTAAGTATGGCCAGCACAGCTTCCTCAGTTATCGTTCCAATTCCATTTGGGAAATTTTCAGTCAAAGTTGACTGTACATTATTACTGTCGACAAAAACGCTACCGAAGTATTCGGCAAATAAGTTGCTTACTTCTTTTTCCCCGTTAGCTGATTTGTTTTCGTAATGTACGGTTTGTGGGACAGCAGTGTCATTTTTTCTCTTGTTTGATATTAAATTCCAGAATTTCTTTGAGTCGTGTTATATCTCTGTCTCAATATTTTGAATATATATTTTTAAGTCCCTACTCATGAGCAATTTGGATTGTCATTTGAGATCGGCGAAAGTATTGTAATGTTCCAGATTATTCTGAGATTTACATTTTTTGTGTATTTTATTTTTTCTCTCTATAGTTTTTATAGTGTCTGCTTTAAAATCTACAGGGTATTTTCGACAATATTTTTTATTTCTTTTGTAAAACATTTAACGGTTTTGTTGACATCTTTTTCTTTGAAGAGTTGGTCCCAGACGATAAGAGATAAGTGATGGTTAATATCATCACAATTAGCTTTTTTGAAGTTAAATATTATTTTATCATTTCGATTCAATTTTTATTTTTATTTTAAGGTCTATACAGAATACCAAAGATGGGTAGTTGATGTTTTCTGGGACCTGGGGGTTTTGTGAGTGTTGTAAGTCGTTTATGACAGTTTTGTTACATAGAACCAGGTCGAGAGTCCTGTTGTTGCTATTTCGAATTGAATTGAATTGTTTAAACTCTAAATATGACAGTGTGTCGATCATTTCGAAAGATTTATCGTCCACTTGTAGTGGTTCCAAATCCTCCTCGTTCGTTATAAGTTTCCAGTTGATGGAATGCATATTGAACTCTCAGAATCATTGATACACTGTGAAAGTGGAAATATTGTGTCCGAAATACATATAATGAAAGAGGGAATTTTGTAGCATAGTGGACAAATTATTAAATTTAAAAAAGCATCCTCAAGTGGGAGTTGAACCCACGACCTTATGATCATAAGGTCGTGGGTTCGACTCCCAATTGATGATGCTTTTTTTTCTTTAATTTAATAATTTGTCCACTATGCCACAAAATTCTCTCTTTCATTGATACACTGTTTTCGAAAATATTTTCGTTGAGAACTGTTTTATTAACAAAAGAAAGTTTAGAAACGTGATCCTCGCCTGGTAGGTAAACACAACAAATGAAGCATTTTTTAGCAGGTTCCACTTCGAGAGAGATCCAGATGTCTTCAGCCTCTGACTCCATTTCGGTGCAGCGCTGAGTTTTGTATTTTTTATTTGTGGCTATTAGTACTCCTCCACCATCCTTTTTTAACGAACTCACTCGATCTCTACGAAACACAACGTAATCACTTTCAATAACTCACTTGTATGCACTCCACTGTTCAACCATGTTTCAGTCAAACAGATGACGTCGTAGTTGGTGGATAATAAATTGTGGTAGAAATCTAATGTTTTGGTGCGCAAGACTTGCGTATTTTGGTAGAAAATATGTCCTCCATTTCTAAAGTGACGAATAGT
Organism: Gonioctena quinquepunctata; assembly: GCA_018342105.1. Lineage (NCBI taxonomy): Eukaryota > Metazoa > Arthropoda > Insecta > Coleoptera > Chrysomelidae > Gonioctena > Gonioctena quinquepunctata. The sequence goes on from JAFIRS010003541.1 coordinate 18,098, forward strand.
TATAATGTGATTGAGTGAAGGAAATCTTCACATTTTTTTGATGGATTCTTCATCTCTGATGAGGATAATACGAGAGTTTTTATCTTTTTTTGTCCAAACAAATTTATAATTCTTCTCATTGGCTAAAGCTATTATATCTTTGTAGATGATTTTATTTGCTTGTGTCAAATGTTCGTTGATATGTAGGTTGTTGGAAATTCCTTCTATTTGTATTTTTGGGGAGCCATTGCTCTTTTGCAGCCGCTTTGTTTTGGCTGCGGCAAGAATTTGGTCTTTGACATGGCGTGAAGTGAAGCGCACCACAATATTTTTGATGTTGTTGGTTTCTGTTAACTAGGACATGGTGGATAATCAATATTCTGAGGATTAACTTCGTGACCGATGTACTCGCCTATTATCTGCAGAATACTTATCAAATTTTCGTTTGCCTTTTCAGGGACACCCTGTATTTCCAAGTTGTTGAGTCGGGAAGTTTGTTTGAGGTCGTTGAGTTTGGCATCGAGACTTTTCACCTCGTTTTTGAGTTTGGTGTTATCTTTGATAAGGCTATCTGTTTTGCTGATGTAATCAATTATTTTTAATAATTTCTCTTCGGAGTCGGAAACCTTGTCACTGCACCCATAGAACACACGACATCCATTGGACGTCCATTTTAGGTCCATCTCAAGTCCAAACGTCCATGGACATTGAATGGATGTTCATTGTACGTGTGAACATGGACGTCCATTGGATGTTGAAAACGTTCGTCCATTGTACATTTCATTCATTGTCCAAAAATATTTATATGAATTTTAGTTTGATCCCTAAGAATATTATTTTTATTTTAACAGTTTTTACATTTCTTATATTCATTGTACATTCAACAATCAACATCCATTGTCAAATACAATCATTAATTTCTTTTATAATAAACGATATATGAACAAATAAAATTGTCTTCTGAATTCAACAATACTTCAACCACTGTATTCTTTTCGGGATCGAAAAACGTAATTTTTTCCGGTTGCTATTTTTTCTTGCCATCTATGAAATATTTTTGAAATTCGCGGGCAATTTCTTGGGTCATTGCGAGCGCCGCGAACGTTTAGTGGAACGTGCGTGCCTTTAGTGTTGTTGTTTGCTCTCCATTTATGACTCCGTTTCGTTCGTTCATCGATGGTAATAAACAAGTATACTTTCCATTAATGATTAATATGGGTTCCAAAAACCTTTGGAATAAATATTATAAGATAGTGCGACTGATGCATGGTGGTGAATCTAATACAGATGAAAATGAGTGTGCTGCAGGTTTCAACAGAAATGCAATCTATTTACAAATATCTTGGAAGCAAGAAATAAAACGAAAGTGGCTGAATACAGCAGTGATCTGAATGATGATGATCCATAGTCTAGAGAATATAGAAAGAAGAAGGGTGTATTTTCTTCAGAAGAAAGTGAGGCCGATGAAACAAATGAAAATTACCTCTACCTCCCCCCATTCCAGCCTACAATGAAAAAAGGATTGAGTCCCTCTCATGTGTCCCCTGTCAATACTGAAGCAGATGCAAATTACCTCCATTCAAGCCCACATTAAAAACAGGATTGAATCCCTCTCAAGTGTCTCCTGTCAATAGTGAAATAAATGAAGGTGTATAATTTTCCAAGTAGTCTTGGAGTAATGATCATATACAACAAACTCAAACTTGGCAAATCTTTCCTGTACGTACTCTTTGGAGCAAAGTTTTATTCCTTTATGTTGATTATTCATTTTTCAGTCAAATTAGATTTCAAAAACTGGCGGAGGGTACACATATGAGTTAATGAAAAGGTGTCCATCCCGACTTATAAGCAAAGGTCTCGCATCTCAATATATTTACCACGTCGAAAATGAAACAATCACTCAAGGATTTGAAAATGGCCGATCAGTGGGTGGAACAAAAGATATATTGTTGATTATTATTGATTATACATACAGGTGCTGCAGAACAGGCATATGAAAAAACGAACAAAAAAGAAATAGACGAGGCAAATATGAAATGGTTAAGGAGAGCAGATGAAAGGAAATGAATCGTTCTCAGAATATTTTTATTTATTTATACTTTTGACCAGTGTTGTTATTCTTTTGTTTTATTATACTTATTTGAGAATATCTACTTACATTTATGTTATTCATTGAATTTCTTTGGTGGATGATGTGTAAACAGTTAGTTTTTGAAAGTGTCGTCAATGTTGATATGTGCAAGATATAAAAGAATGAAACTAGAGAGTTCTAGTAGCTCAATTTTGGTTGTATCAATTTTTAGTTGGATTTCAACCTTTGAAATATGTAAGAAGACAAATTTCATTGAAATCTATTCATGTAATTGTATAGAGAAAATTGTTCATAAGTTTGATAGGTTCAAGGTAAACAACCTGTTGCCATTTTTTTGTGAATGTGTTAGTTTTTGGAATATAAATTATAATTTTGAATTGAAAGATGTTTATTTCCAAAATTATTGATTTTACGAAAAATTACTTATGAAAGACTATTTATCCTGATATGCCATGCTCGTAAACATTTTAATTAAGATCCAGAACACTAAGGAATTTTGGGTTCTAACAATCAAATGTCAAATATGGAATGTAATTTATACAGGGTGTTGAAATATTGGGCAATACTTGCTAACATAGGGTATTGGTAAAAAAATAACACTTGGTACTTATTCCCTTTCGAATATTGTATCACCGAGATTTTTGTGATAACTTCATCGAGAAGTCTTTGTGATTCTATATTCAAGTAGAAATGTCTAAAAGGGGCACACTACAAGAACAATATATGTATGAGAACTTGTGTTAGTTTTACCTTTACAATATGTTTCCAAAGTATTGCCCATTATTCACAAGACACCTTGTAAAATCTGTAGCCTCTGGATCCAATTTGAATATACAATGGATGTACATTGGACGACCACAGTGGTTGTTATTTGGATATGTTCTGGACATCCATTTCACCAAATATAGACATACCATGGATGCCCAAAATACGCACAATGTACATCCATTGGACGTTATCTGGGCTTTAATTGTACGTCCAAAGTGGTGTCCTGGCCGTCCATTGTACGTCCATTGAATGTACATTGGACTAATTCTGGACATCCAGTGGATGTCTTGAACATCCATATTCAACGTCCATTGTTCATCCATTGTACGTACATGTGCTGTGTGGACAGAAGGTGACAGCGGTTACCAATTGAACTTGTTGTTCTCGAATCTGGAAGTCTAGTTTTACAAGAGGTACTATATCAGCCTTCATACTGGCCCGAAAAAGTTGTAAAGCGGTTTCAATTTCTGAAAAATGTTCGGATCTAACACAGTAGAGCAAATATCAAGAGTGTACTGACAAAAAAATATATTGAACGGTTCGCTCACAATTATTCATTTGAACTGTCAATCTATATCTACTAAGATCACTCAACTTGAAATTTTGATCAAGGACAAGATACCTGCAGATATTCTCTGCATACAAAACATGGTGTAAAATAATAGTTAAAAAAAAAATTTCCAAAACTTATTTTGTTAGACAAAACCATATACACGGTGGCTGCAAATATTTGTTAGTGATAATATTGACTACAAGAAATTAGATCATGTTAATGACCTGTCTATAGAATTACACATTGAATGCTGCAAAGATACATCCGCCATTGAAAATTACGACCCATTAGTGTACCGTCAGTATTGAGCAAAGTGAACGGAAGAATACGTATCCAATTCTTAGATATGATGTCATTCCATTCGAAATATAAAATTATTCTTCCTGTGATCTATTCGAGTATGTTTATACTCACCTCGATAAAAAAGGTACGTTGGTGCGCTGTTTTTCTATGTATCAAAAGCATTTGATACTCTCAATCACTCTATTATGAGGAAAAACTATATAATCCATAATTTGGGGATAACATACTATCTTGGCTAATGTCATATCTGAAGAAGACAAATCTAGGTCAAACTTAACAATGAGAGCTCAGATCTCTATAATATTGACCCCCAGCTCCTTTGATTTTTGTGTTATTTATAAACGATATGCTTGCATGAATGAGTAGAGAATGCACTGTTATCTTTGCCAATAATTGTTATTTTTCTGTGTACGCAGAAAACCCTGAAAAATTGAAAAAACTCAAAAACATAATATCTATAGAATTCACGAACTGGTGTTTAAAAAATTATTTAATTGTTAATTCTAATAAAACTGTTTTCATGCAGATCTACTCCGGGCTGGAAATTTAACTCATATTGTATAATAATGTTAATAGAAATGTTATTGAAATGTCGAATTCTTTGGGTACCAATTCTGATATGAGCTGGACACTGCATATTGATCATCAAAATCAACAGTGGCTACTGTTTACTCCTTCAACTGAAAAATGTCCTCAGTTTACCGCAGTAATTGAATATCTATTATGCAATCGTTTACCCTCATATCTCATATAATAGAATACTATGAGGTTGCGCCACAAGTGCAAATGAAATTTTCATGTATCAAAAAAGACTCATGAGACTAATTTTCAACTTAAAACCAACTGAAACCTGTAAGCCATACTTCCATGTTTATGTGAAGTTAGCCACACTTTTCCAGCAACGGTTTCTGACGTGTAGACTGTCGACTGTGGGATAGCGTGTTTTTTTTTCACAGTGTTGCCAGATTGATCAAATAAAATCTGAATTCGATGAAACAAACCCAGCCACACTTTCTAATTGAATGTGCAGGTATAGTATCCATCCTTTGAACTCACCATGGATTTGCCTCAAAAGATAACAATCTCCCCTTGCGAATGAGTGGGTTGCGCTGCCACGAAAATAAAAACCATTGGGAAATTCCAAAAAAAGTCGCGCTGTCACGAGAAGAAAAATATAATTGAAAAGAGGATATCACAATGCATAAAATACGATGAATGGAATTCTTTGGACGGCCGTTTGTAACAGGGGAAAAAATTAAAATAACTTCTCGAACTTTGAAAGTCAAGAAAGAGTAGGCTGCCACGGAAACAAAAATACCATTAGGAAGGGGACATCAAAATGCATAGAAGATAATGAATGACTTTCTTCGGACGGCCGATTATAACAAATAAAAAAATTGAAATAATTTCTCGCACTATAAAAAGTAAAGAAAGAGTCGCGCTGCCGCAAAAACAAAAATACCATTGTGAACAGGACATCAATATACAGGAAGGTAATCGATGGCTTTCTCTGGACGGAGAAAAAAATTAAAATAACTTCTCGGACTATGAAAAGTCAAGAAGGAGTCGCGCTGCCACGAAAACAAAAATACCAATGAGAAGAGGACATCAATATACATAGAAGGTAATCGATGGCTTTCTCTGGACGGCCGTTTATAACAGAGAAAAAAATTAAAATAATTTCTCGGACTATAAAAGTAAAGAAGGAGTCGCGCTGCCACGAAAACAAAAATACCAATGAGAAGAGGAAGGAAATGATCAATGGCTTTCCTTGGACGGCCGTTTATAACAGAGAAAAAAATTAAAATAATTTCTCGGACTATAAAAAGTCAAGAAGGAGTCGCGCTGCCACGAAAACAAAAATACCAATGAGAAGAGGACATCAATATACATGGAAGGTGATCGATGGCTTTCTCTGGACGGCCGTTTATAAGAGAGAAAAAAATTAAAATAATTTCTCGGACTATGAAAAGTAAAGAAAGAGTCGCGCTGCCACGAAAACAAAAATACCATTGAAAAGAGGACATCAATATACATGGGATATCAATGCTTTCCTTGGACGGCCGTTTATAACAGAGAAAAAAATTAAATAATTTCTCGGACTATAAAAGTCAAGAAGAGTCGCGCTGCCACGAAAACAAAATACCAATGAGAAGAGGACATCAATATACATAGAAGGTAATCGATGCTTTCTCTGGACGGCCGTTTATAACGAGAAAAAATTAAAATAATTTCTCGGACTATAAAAGCCAAGAAGAGTCGCCTGCCACGAAAACAAAAATACCATGGAAGAGGACATCAATATACATGGAAGTATCAGATGAGCTTTCGGACGGCCGTTTATAAAGAAAATAAAAATTAAAATAATTCTCGGACTATGAAAAGTAAAGAAAGAGTCACGCTGCCACGAAAACAAAAATACCATTGAAAAGGGACATCAATATACATAGGGAAATGATCAATGGCTTTCCTTGGACGGCCGTTTATACCAGAGAAAAAATTAAAATAATTTCTCGGACTATAAAAGTCAAGAAGAGTCGCGCTGCCACGAAAACAAAATACCAATGGAAGGGACATCAATATATGGAACGTAATCGATGAGCTTTCTCTGGACGGCGTTTATAAGAGAAAAAAATTAAAATAATTTCTCGGACTATGAAAAGTAAAGAAAGAGTCGCGCTGCGACGAAAACAAAATACCATTGAAAGACATCAATATACATAGGGAATGATCATGCTTTCCTTGGACGGCCGTTTATAACAGAAAAAATTAAATAATTTCTCGGACTATAAAAGTCAAGAAGAGTCGCTGCCACGAAAACAAAAATACCATGAGAAGAGGACATCAATATACATAGAAGGTAATCGATGGCTTTCTCTGGACGGCCGTTTATAACAGAGAAAAAATTTAAATAATTTCTCGGACTATGAAAAGTAAGAAAGAGTCGCGCTCCACGAAAACAAAAATACCAATGAGAAAGACATCAATATACATAGAAGGTAATCGATCGCTTTCTCTGACGGCCGTTTATAACAGAAAAAAATTAAAATAATTTCTCGGACTATAAAAAGCCAAGAAGAGTCGCGCTGCCACGAAAACAAAAATACCATGAGAAGAGGGACATCAATATCATGGAAGGTAATCGATGGCTTTCTCTGGACGGCCGTTTATAAGAGAAAAAATTAAAATAATTTCTCGGACTATGAAAAGTAAAGAAAGAGTCCGCTGCCACGAAAACAAAAATACCATTGAAAAGAGGAAATCAATATACATAGAAATGATCAATGAAGCTTTCCTTGGACGGCCGTTTATAACAGAGAAAAATTAAAATAATTTCTGGACTATAAAAGTCAAGAAGGTCGCGCTCCACGAAAACAAAATACCATTGAAAAGAGGACATCAATATACATAGAAGGTAATTAAGGCTTTCTTTGGACGGCCGTTTATAATGGAGAAAAAATTTAAAATATTTTCTAGGAGTATAAAAAGTCAAAAAAGAGTCGCGCTACCACGAAAATAAAAATACCATTGGAAAGCGGATATCAAAATGCATGGAAGATAATGATTGGCTTACTTTGGACGGCCGTTTATAATTGAGAAAAAATTTAAAATATTTTCTAGAGTATAAAAAGTCGAAAAAGAGTCGCACTGCCACGAAAATGGGAATGCTATTGGAAGGGAGGCGTCAAAATGAATGTATTATATCAAATGATTTTTTTAGACGGCCGTTTATAATAGGAAAAAAAATTTTTAGTGATTGAAATTAAAACAAATGAATTTATATGGACGCGTGTCTTTTCAATTGAAATGAAGGTTATTCTCCTGGCTGTGAAAATTCGACGAAGAGTCGGGTTGAGGAAATGGAAATATACATAAAGAAGTGTTTAGAATTTTGACTGTGGAGAACTCCTGTACAATTAGTGATGCAAACATAAGTCGCATATTTGTTCCTCCGGGTGCAGTACAGAAACCCTTTTGCAGTTTTCACATTTATGAATGTCAATTCCAAATATTTGTATCGATCTACCGCAGAACAAACATTTATTCGTCATTGAATCGGATGCCCTGATGATAACATTTTGTATGTGATTTCGATATTGAATCATGTCAATATCATTTTCTAATGATTGTCCATTAATGAACCTTTCGAAGAAATATAAAATAAAAGGGCCACAGTTGAAACCATCTGTTTGTCTGTCATGACTCAATAATTTACATGACCAATCATCAATCCCAATCAATTCGTTATTAACTTCCTCGTAATACTGCAAATATTTCAAGAATTTATTCATATATGAACTTGATTCTTTTACAGTGCTACGGGAAGGGTTAAGAAATATGAATTCTTTTTTCGAAAAATCTACCAAGCAGAGACAGAAGTGGTGAAGACTCGGTTGTGGAGTAACGTCTGAATAGTTTTGTAACACCGGTAGAACTAATTTATCACTGTTAATTCGGAAAAATCTTGTATCATCATGGTTTTCCCTGCCGAGAATAAAAAAAGTCTCGATGCCAATATGCACGGAACAACCTGGTACTCTTGGATGGCACTATTCAGAAGATTCAGGTAGATGTCTATTAAAAAATTCGTAAGCCACTGATTTGTGGACAGAATTTGGATATCATCACTGGTCACTTCATTAACAGTACAGGAAAGTTCCTCAAAATGCGCTATTATATAATTTTTCCCAATATTCCTATAAAATGTGTGGTCTGCGACTAGCCCATTGTATAAGATATTTATAGAGTTTTCGCTTCTTCATTTATATAAAAGAGGTGTTTTCGTTATACATGCTAAATGGGCATGTAAAAGTTGAAAAATCTTTGTACCTTATTCAGAATGACTTCCCAAGTATTTTCATCCCTCGCTATCCTCTCAGTTTTGATGCCCCTGAAAGTATAGATTATGAAGTCGCACCAGTCGCTATTCGTGATTTCCAAAAGTCCCTGTACTTGATAATAATACTCGTGTGAAGTTTTCAGTTTTCCGCTGGCTTTGTCAACATATGGAAGAAGTCCTTGTTTGATAGCAATATCAGGATCCATATTTCTAATTTTGAACGGGCACTTGATTTCAATAATTCCGTTTTTCCTGGGGAGCCAGCAATATACTGAAAACCTTCATGAATAACTAATCCAGCAGTTTCGCAATGAATATTATTTATATTTTCGTACGCTATTCTTGCACTACTTTCATTGATTTTTCCATGACTTATTGGCTCCGACGTTACCTTTGGCTGGGTAATGATTTTCAATGCCAGTTTCTCGAGTGTGGAATTTTGGCTAGCTTTGACAACTTTCCCAAAAAAAGATGCCGTTATCCTTTTGTGTCTTTCTTCGAACCAAAGCGGACACTCAGACTGATTCCTGGTCTCTCTTTCAATATCCAGTAATTCATCGAGAGATTTCTTGTATTCCCTATCGAAAAACTCTATGCAATGGATTTTTGAAGAAGTGGTGTTAGTTGACAACGGCTGTTCGATACTTTTCTTGGCTGCCAAACAGAATTTACAAAAATATTTATCGCTTTCATTTTCGGGAGGGTTATTTTCACAAAGTGCCTGGACCCAGCCTTCACATTTATCACATCCATACCAAATTGCTGTTTGGTCTAAAAGTCCAACTCCACAATAGAGGCAAGGATCAACGGTTCCATTTGATTTATTCCTAGAATTCAATATTTTCGTCAATGTTGACCCATTGAAATTAGTTTCTTTCTTCTTCCTTTTTTTCTGCCAATTCTCTTGTGATGCCAAACCTTCATCTGCGCATTTCTCTTTTCGTTTTATGCGTCTCTTGGAACCTACATTTTTATTTTTTATTTCTAATTTCTCCTCTTTATATATGAAAAGAACATACTTCCTTATTTTTCTTATGACTCTGCTGCATTTTTGTCGCATGTGTTTTTTAAGCATACTGTTTTTTACAATACCAAAAAATCGTTCGATAGGGGCATTACTTTTTCTATTGTTATCCTCTAACATTAAGGTACTCCAAAGTGAGACATATGGTACGTATTTTTCCATTACCACATTGAAAAATTCCGCGTTGAAATACATATTTTTGGAATACTCATCATCATCTTGAATATTTTTTTCTTTTTCTTTCATCGCAATACCTTGGAGGAATCTGAAAAAAGGACTAATTCTAAATAAAGCATTATCGGTGGAGGCATAATCTAATCTGGAAATATTACTTTTGCACTGTATAGAATCATCGTCCTTCAGAATATCTCCAACATCACAGCATATATCCAATAATGATTTGAGGCAAGACTCATAATGGGGTGTTTTCGTTGGCGAGTTCAAAACGACATACAAATTCTTGAACCACAGGCAAAATCTCGCCCACCCATTAATTTTGAAAGCGGCAGCCATTATTTCTTTGATGTGAGTCTGAGTTATATTGTCAGAGTAATGTTCTTTTATATCATTCGACATTATTCGGAACATATGGAAGCAACATATAAAAATCTTTATTTTATCTCGTGGAAATGGTTTCGAATTGGAAACAACGTCAAAGGAAAGGTCGAGGTAATCTTTGAGTTCCATAGAATTCCAAGCTATGGATATGGCGTTTAAAAATGCGAAACTGAAATCAACCACAATACTTTCGAAAATAGGCCATTTCTTTGAACTGGAAGATAAACAGAATGATTTAAATTTCAAAAGCCACGAAGCGATGGACCCAGCATCATGTTCGCATGAAACCATTTCGATGACCGGGCATACTCGGTCATTTCTGGCTAATTGAACAACACCAGCATAGTAATACACTCGTGTGGTAGATTTATCTGGTTTTCGAATCACAGATCCTGTTGCATCCAGATGCAAAGTATGTTTTTTGTCACTCAAAAACATTTGCTCGTTACTCCATATATAGACGTGCAACGGAACACCTACACATTTTATATACTCCGGATGATCTTTTCTCATCAAAATCAAATCTTGTATATCGTTGGAATCTCTGTCATTTTTTGCTACGATTTCTGCTTTGGCTTTTCTGTAGACAGCGTCACATCGAACGTTTCCTTTATTTTTCGATATCGTTACGGTGACTCATCCAGTGCCAATACATCATTTTGAAGCTGATCCAGTGGATTCAAATGCAGAAGTTTATTTTTGATAAATTTCCTTTCAACACCTCTCAGTTGCTTGCCCAGTTTAGATTACTAAAGCTGGTAATTCTGCTGACAATAAGCATACACCTTGATTGCATCAGCTTTCTTGAGATAACGGTGATTTTTGAAATATATTGCACAAGTATTATTCACAGACTTTATATTTCTGTTGATAACAAATTGATATGTACCCTCTATGAGCCTACCATTTTTATAAATCATTCTATACTCTCTTTTCGATAATAAAAATGACCCTTCTCGAATTATACATTTATCATAACTTGATCCTTTAAAATTTTCATTTTCTATATTCTTTGAACCGAGCGGTAAAACTCCCGAATAACTTATTTCATTCTCTTCCCAATCGAAAAGTTCCAATCCAATCGGAATTTCTTCGGAATCGGGAGTAACATGATCAATCGGTGTCTTTCCATTATTCACACATCCATTGGTATCAATTTGATCACTTTCAGGTGTTGCGCCAAGCTTACTTTCAATAGATCCGTCGAAAATATTACCGAACGAACATTCTGCTGACTGAATTTTTAGGTCAGCTTCATGTTGAATATCAGAAATATTTTTCGGGTTCCGGTTTCCTTCGATTCCTCTATCTCTTATAGGAGTAGAATGGAATATTATTTCCTGGTTGGTATTTTTGGGTGAAGAACCATCATCATTGGAATCAACGGTCGGCATTCCTAACAATTGTTTTCTTATAACATTAAAATATTTATTGCAGAAGGTAAAAAACACCTTTCGGTTTTTTACATTATTTTTTCTATGTACAAATTGACAAATTCTTCCAAAAATTGAATTTTGTGAACGATAGCTCTCTCGACCAAAAATATCGGTCGAATTATTAGTTTCTCTGAGAAAATATGATATTTTATGTATTCTTTCATTTCGAATATTTTCCGAAGTTTCAAGCTTTCGCTTCCATTTAGGTGCGATAGAAGTCGGTATCATTGCCCATATATTGCCAGTGTTTCTTTTGAGTACGCAATTTGACATGCATTACTGTTGGAGGAGAAAAGATGTAGAGCAGCATTTTGAACAATACGACTGGATATACTGAGATCTTCGACTGGACATTTCATAACGTCGAGGTTCTCATTCAAGTAATCTGCCAAATCATTTATGGGAAATTTTGTTTTTATTGGAGCCATTTTAGTATTGGAATGAAAAAGTCAAAAAAAAAATATATTAATAGAACTTCTTTTAGATAAACTTAAAAGTATTCACAAATAATGCATAAATACATAATAATCAAAACAATACTCATAATATAAAAAATGAAACACATCAGAAAAACCATAAACTCAAAACAATTTACAGTAATTATAAGAAAATGGAAGATACGCTGTGTATCGCCAACGGACTGACACGATACGAATTAACAGTGCTCACGGGAACGGGCTTTCTGAGGTGCACAAAAGCAGCCAACGCGACATTACATCATCATATAACTCGTTAACTGTCGATCGGACCGCAAAACTTTATGGGGAAAAAATGTGTTTCTCATCGAAATCTATCGAAATAGATGAGAAAAATTGAATATATTCACTTTCTCTAAAGTATAAACGGCCGTCCAGAGAAAGCCATCGATTACCTTCTATGTATATTGATGTCCTCTTCTCATTGGTATTTTTGTTTTGGCAGCGCGACTCTTTCTTGACTTTTTATAGTCCGAGAAATTATTTTAATTTTTTTCTCTGTTATAAACGGCCGTCCAAGGAAAGCCATTGATCATTTCCTATGTATATTGATGTCCTCTTTTCAATGGTATTTTTGTTTTCGTGGCAGCGCGACTCTTTCTTTACTTTTCATAGTCCGAGAAATTATTTTAATTTTTTTCTCTCTTATAAACGGCCGTCCAAGGAAAGCCATTCATCATTTTCTATGTATATTGATGTCCTCTTTTCAATGGTATTTTTGTTTTCGTGGCAGCGCGACTCTTTCTTTACTTTTTATAGTCCGAGAAATTATTTTAATTTTTTTCTCTGTTATAAACGGCCGTCCAAAGAAATCCTTCCATCCTGTTCTATGCATTTTGACGTCCTCTTCCCAATAGTATTTTTGTTTTCGTGGCAGCGCGACTCTTTCTTGACTTTTTATAGTCCGAGAAATTATTTTAATTTTTTTATCGGTTATAAACGGCCGTCCAAAGAAATCCTTTCATCCTGTTCTATGCATTTTGATGTCCCCTTTCCAATGGCATTTTTGTTTTCGTGGCAGCGCGACTCTTTCTTCACTTTTGATAGTCCGAGAAATTATTTTAATTTTTTTCTCTGTTATAAACGGCCGTCCAAAGAAAGCCATTGAATACCTTCTATGTATATTGATGTCCCCTTTTCAATGGCATTTTTGTTTTCGTGGCAGCGCGACTCCTTCTTGACTTTTTATAGTCCGAGAAATTATTTTAATTTTTTTCTCTGTTATAAACGGCCGTCCAAGGAAAGCCATTGATCATTTCCTATGTATATTGATGTCTTCTTTTCAATGGTATTTTTGTTTTCGTGGCAGCGCGACTCCTTCTTGGCTTTTTATAGTCCGAGAAATTATTTTAATTTTTTTCTGTTATAAACGGCCGTCCAGAAAGCCATCGATTATTCATGTATATTGATGTCCTCTTCTCATTGGTATTTTTGTTTTCGTGGCAGCGCGACTCCTTCTTGACTTTTTATAGTCCGAGAAATTATTTTAATTTTTTTCTTTGTTATAAACGGCCGTCCAAGGAAAGCCATTGATCATGTTCTATGCATTTTGACGTCCTCTTCCCAATAGTATTTTTGTTTTCGTGGCAGCGCGACTCTTTCTTGACTTTTTATAGTCCGAGAAATTATTTTAATTTTTTTATCGGTTATAAACGGCCGTCCAAAGGAATCCTTCCATCCTGTTCTATGCATTTGATGTCCCCTTTCCAATGGCATTTTTGTTTTCGTGGCAGCGCGACTCTTTCTTCACTTTTGATAGTCCGAGAAATTATTTTAATTTTTTTCTCTGTTATAAACGGCCGTCCAAAGAAAGCCATTGATTAACTTCCATGTATATTGAAGTCCTCTTCTCATTGGTATTTTTGTTTTCGTGGCAGCGCGACCCTTCTTGGCTTTTTATAGTCCGAGAAATTATTTTAATTTTTTTCTCTGTTATAAACGGCCGTCCAGAGAAAGCCATCGATTACTTTCTATGTATATTGATGTCCTCTTCTCATTGGTATTTTTGTTTTCGTGGCAGCGCGACTCTTTCTTTACTTTTCATAGTCCGAGAAATTATTTTAATTTTTTTCTCTGTTATAAACGGCCGTCCAGAGAAAGCCATCGATTACTTTCTATGTATATTGATGTCCTCTTCTCATTGGTATTTTTGTTTTCGTGGCAGCGCGACTCCTTCTTGACTTTTTATAGTCCGAGAAATTATTTTAATTTTTTTCTCTGTTATAAACGGCCGTCCAAGAAAAGCCATTGATCATTTCCTATGTATATTGATGTCCTCTTTTCAATGGTATTTTTGTTTTCGTGGCAGCGCGACTCTTTCTTTACTTTTCATAGTCCGAGAAATTATTTTAATTTTTTTCTCTCTTATAAACGGCCGTCCAGAGAAAGCCATCGATTACCTTCCATGTATATTGATGTCCTCTTCTCATTGGTATTTTTGTTTTCGTGGCAGCGCGACTCCTTCTTGACTTTTTAAGTCGAGAAATTATTTCAATTTTTTTATTTGTTATAATCGGCCGTCCGAAGAAAGCCCTTTATCGAATTTTAATGCATTTTGATGTCCCCTTCCTAATGGTATTTTTGTTTCCGTGGCAGCGCTACTCTTTCTTGACTTTCAAAGTTCGAGAAGTTATTTTAATTTTTTCCCCTGTTACAAACGGCCGTCCAAAGAATTCCATTCATCGTATTTTATGCATTGTGATATCCTCTTTTCAATTATATTTTTCTTCTCGTGACAGCGCGACTTTTTTTGGAATTTCCCAATGGTTTTTATTTTCGTGGCAGCGCAACCCACTCATTCGCAAGGGGAGATTGTTATCTTTTGAGGCAAATCCATGGTGAGTTCAAAGGATGGATACTATACCTGCACATTCAATTAGAAAGGGGGCTGGGTTTGTTTCATCGAATTCAGATTTTATTTGATCAATCTGGCAACACTGTGAAAAAAAAACACGCTATCCCACAGTCGACAGTCTACACGTCAGAAACCGTTGCTGGAAAAGTGTGGCTAACTTCACATAAACCTTCCACTTTTTCTCAGTAACATGTGGGTACCACAGTATTCTCTATGTAAGGAAACTATTTTGTAAATTTACAAAAAAATTCGGACGATCATTTCACCAGAAATGGAAATTTACTACTGATTCCAAAACACATATCCAAGTCATATGAAAAAAGTCCAACATACGGATATGAAGTCTTATAACCATCTACCCAAAGATATTGAAAATGAAACACATATTTTTGCGTTCAAGAAAACTGAAAAGATTTCTCGTAGAAAGAAGTTGCTATAATTTTAATGAATAATATATATATATATATATATATATATATATATATATATATATATATATCTTGATACACAAGGACAATAAGCTGTGATTTCAATATGTTTGATGTGATTAGAATGCTCTACTGTTTCATACAAATTGTATTTCTTTAGTGTAGTATAGTACAAAATCGTCACGAAAGTTTTGTCGGGTGCACAACTCATTTAATTTAAAAATGTGTGCTACCAGCTTCCTAACAATAATATTTTAGAGCCTGATAGCTGCGTGGGAACTGCTGTTTTGATGTAAACCTGATAACTAAAAATAGCGAAACAACATATTGCTGAGAAATTTTCTCCTCTATTTCAACTTCAAATTAGAAAGTATTCTCAGGTTGAGTGGTGTGATCGGAAAGCAGTAGATTCGCCCAATTCAGTTTCATATTGGTTCGTTCACAGGTTTGATCGTCAATTCGTGTATCTGAAAAAAAATCTAGGATGAATGCTTATAAAGTGTGTTCATTAGGAAAGTTAATATTCTGTTGAAAATATCTTATATTGAGTAGTACTATTCTGTAAATAGGAAAGTATTTCTGTCATTAGTTTAATGATTCGTGATGTCAATACGCTGAATAAATTATTTCATGAAATTAATTTTCCTTTCAAATCCAATAAGTAGATGAAGCAATACAGCAATACACTTAGGTAAGCTAGCAATAATAAAGAGACCATTTTTAAATTGTTGATGACAATTTTAGATGGTTATAGAGCCAAAGAATCGAAAACTATTGGAGTCCTGAATATAAATATTCGGTTCTTTCTGAAGAATGGTTAAGTTGGAGAAGAAAAAAGTGCAGAATTTCAATTATATTTGAAATAAATTGGAAAAATAGAAATTTGAAATGAAAAAAGTGAAGGTGCATTCAGTCAACTCCGGTTTAGTGATAGCGATAGCAATAATAATTGTAATAAGCGTAATAAAAAATAAAAATAGAAGCCATTTCATACAACAAATTTGGAAATAACTTTTAGGCCCGGTATTTTCCCCTCCAGTTATACTAGGAATAAATTAACCAACGGTTAGAATATGCTTTTAACGTTTATTGATAAGCAAAAGCACATTCCAACCATTGGTTAATTTATTTCTAGTATAACCGGAGGTGAAAATACCGGGCCTTAGAGTGACAACAATGAGAGGACAGAACATGACAGTCCGCGCAGTTGTGTGTATAGAAAAATATAACTTATTTCTAATTCCAACTCGAAAGTATTCCTGATGGATTGTATTTTGCAATTATGGAAAAAGTTCAATTTTAGGGTGAGTTATTCAATAAAAATTCAGTTATGTCTTATCTTGCCGAGAGATTCTCTGCTTTTTTGAGTATGCCATGGAAACGAAACACAATTGTAATAATTCAATAAAAAATATGGATTCCTATTCAATTACACAAGACAAATTATTATTTACGAACAAGAACATTGTTGACAAAAATGTTCCATATGACCACAATTTTTTTCAAACATTCTATCATTCCACTTTTAATATAGATCGCGTAGCACTTCTAATTTCGTTGGGATCGAGCCTGTCAAAAGTATATTATTATAAGTTGTGAATCATCAATATTGCGAACTAGTAAAAAATATACCAAATTTTTAACCCCACCCCAAGAATAAAATCCCAAAGGGGTAAGATCTGGAGATCTTGCAGGCCACAGAAATGGTCCTTGATTTTCTCACCAACGGTTATCGAAGAAGGATGTTAATTTGGCATCCACAATTCTTGTATGCTTCGGTGGTGACCCATCCATCTGGTTACATGATCGTGCAGCTCTAGCCAGTGGCAAATTTTCAAGAAATGTTTCTACCACGTTTTGAAGAATTTCTAAGTATCTTTTACTATTCACCACCACCACCACCTTCGTTATGCAAAACGGCTTTTGGATAAATTTTCTGAACTTTTGGTATGTTGTAGATTTTGACTTCGTCGGCGAAAGTGTCCAAGGGCACAAAAAATCGACCGACTAGTTTTCGTGATATAACACCCTGTAAAGATGAAAAATGAAACTTTCTGCTTAGATTTTTCAACAATTCCGAGAATTGACAAAACGCCTATTTATTCTGGTAATACCAATCCTCAATGATGGTACAATGTGACGTTGATCTCGTATCCCTTATACTTTATCATGTTGTGCTTTACAACAGAAACAAAGAAAAATCCAATTCAATTAATTGTAAACCAACAAGTGTGAGTTCTCTGATGAGAATTGAAGATTTAATTTAGTTTGGATGAACTCCCTCAATCTCGATCGGAGCTAATTGACGTATTTTTTTTTTATACAGTTCGAAAATAGGGGAACGTCAACCCATCGTTTTCCAGTTTGGATAGGGGAGAGCATGTCATATATTCATATATATATATATATATATATATATATATATATATATATTTGTGTGTGGGAGGTATTTGCTGACTAGTTAGATACAAAACTAGGGATATTGGCAGCAATTAAAAAGTAAACTCTTCAAGGTTTATCCAAGCTTTCGGAAATATTTATTTCCATCATCAGGGAGACTACAATAGATGACAAAAACCAAATGTAATACATATTCAAGTGCAATGTTTCGCTACTTAGAACTTTGTTGAGGTTGGTTTCAATGACGTTAAACATATTCGTCTAACAAAGTGATACAAAAGAAAAATAACGTAGATCGAGGAATAAAACGAAGTTCAAAGTTACTAGAACCACATTAGCGTTGTTTAAAATTATATATATATAAATGTGTAATCTATGTGGTGTGACAAGTGAAACTGACAGGCTAGGAATGAAACTTGCAATTATATTTAAGCCAACGACACCTGACGGGTGTCACTTGGGAATAGTTACAGTGGGGCCAACTGTTAGATTAGTACCAACTGATGTTACCAGGTGGCAGTAATGTTAAAAAGAACTGTTATTTTATATTACATTGTTGTCAATTTTGATTGATATTTGAAGACCATAAATGAGAGATCTCACTCAAATGGTTAATACCTGGGTTTTTTTAAATTTTATATTACACATATATATATATATATATATATATATATATATATATATATAAAAATTAACCGATTTTTTCTCGAAATACAGGGTATTCATTGAAAAAACCCACATTTTTCTAAGAAACTTGGACTGTATCTTTTTACTCACCCGGTATACATGAAATGGTTGCGTATATATATATATATATATATATATATATATATATATATATATATATAAATCATCAATGTTGAGAACGTCACGCAACCATTTCATGTATACAAAAGATAAATATATGTTTATTTATAAAATGTGGATTTATTCAGATTTATATAAAAAAAGGTTAATTTTCATGAATTTTTGATATAATGTACGGTTTAAGGAGTCCGAAATATTGTCTTCAATATCAGCATAGGTCTCAGGACTCGTTTGTCGGCTACATACTTTTGAATGTTCGGATTTTATTGATACCCATATACTACATCGGAGACAGAAATGGGCTATTTTAGAACAACTCTCCGTAATAAAAAATGCAATATAAGGTGGTGGTTTGAACTAATGCATTATAAATCAATGAATATTATGCAATATTTTGGATTTTCATATTATACGATTTGAATTAACTCGTTTCCACACCACCTCAAGATGGCGAAAGAATTTTATAATTCATGGCCTGATTCTAATCAAAATTAGTATTTGGGGTCGGAAATGATTTTCTTGTCCAAATTAAAAAATGTAAAATGGCGGCTTCAGAGTTTTGTTAATAATGATTCGATTCTGTTCAAAATTGGTATGTAGGTGTTTTTGTAGTCAGAGATCATAATTTTTTAGTCAAAATTCAATAATTCAAAATGGCGGACGAGTTTTGTGATTCTATTCAAGCTTGGTATTCGGGTCAGAGATTTCGAATTTTTTGTCGAAATTAAATGATTCAAGCTAGTTGATTTCATGGATGGCTAAAAAGAATTAAATAAATAAAAAAAAATTCAAAGACAACATTTCATTAAATTGCACCAAAAAAAATATTCTTCAGGGGGTCACGCTATTCTGAGAGTAACAGATTCAAAAGCTTGCCGCGCCATGTTTTCAGTTTGAATACAAATATGAATTCTTAAGCGACAAGTTTTTGAATCTGTTACTTACAGAATAACGTGACACCCCTAAAGAAATTAGTTTTTCCTTTTTAGTGCAATTCAATAAAAGCTTGTCTAAAAAATTTTTTTTATAAATACTTATTCATATTTTTTGTATGAAATATATTGAAATACATTTCAAAATTAATTCATTGAATAAATATTCATAAATCGTAGATATTTACTATCGCGGACTTTCTTGTATAATTTTGGGAAGTATGAACCCCCACCATTCATTTGTTGATTGTATGCCAAATATCCCATTCCTTGGTTTTCGTCGGCCTTATTGGAAAATATTCCCTATTTTGTAGAAACCCCACATTTCACAGAAATCATATGAAATATTTCTCTAGTTTCTCTGCAAACAGGGCTTTCAAATGAAAGACATTTAATTCACCATGTAGATAAGGTATTGCATTTTTGGAATAGGTACCGCACTAATCTACTCCGAATAATTTTCAACACGAAGAATTGTTCCAAAATAGCTCATTTCTGTCTCCGATGGAGTATATAAAATAAAATCCGAACATTCAAAAATAAAAGTAATAGTCGACAAACGGTCCGGCGAGCTATGCTGATTTGATGACAATATCTCGGACTCCTCAGACCATACATTGAATTGAAAATTCATGAAAATCAAGCAATGTTTTCTCGAAATACAGGGTATTTATTGAAAGAAAAGGCATTTTTCTAAGAAACTTGGACTGTATCTTTTTACTCATCCTGAATACATGAAATGACTATGCGACGTTCTTAACATTGAAGAACGAGGGGTTGACGGTACCCTTATTTTCGAACCACCCTGTATAAAAAAAAGTCAATTAACTTCGATCAAGATTGCTGGAGTTCATCCAGTCTAAATTAAATCTTCAATTCTCATCAGAGAACTCACACTGGTTGGTTTAAAATTAATCGAATTGGATTTTTCTTTGTTCACCCTGCTGTGGAGCACAAAACGAGAAATTATAATTAATACGAGATCAACGTGACATTGTACCATAATTGAGGCATGGTATTCCCAGAATAAATAGGCGTTTAGTCATTTCTCGAAATTGTTAAAAATCTTTTTATCTTTAACACCCTGTATCTCGAAAACTAGTCGGTCGATTTTTTTGTGCCCTCGGACACTTTTGCCGAAAAAGTCAAAATCTGCAACTTACCAAAAATTCAGGAAATTTAACCGCCATTTTCCATAAGGATGGTGCGGGGTCCTTTCTATCATAAAATAGCGTAGCTCTTGGATCATTACCAAACAAAACACCTTTATTCGAAATTGTACTTGATTTTCAACACCGAGCAACATATGTGGATTTTCAGAAGTAGATTTCGCCTATTGTAAACTCTCTGCTGACAAAACTTTGCCTGATCAGTGCAAATGATGTTTTCTAAGAATCCGGGGTGCTCTTGTATTTTGAGTAATAAATCCCCGCAGAAGTTCACCCTAAGGGAAAAGTCACCTGGGTGTCATTTTTGCAGTCATATGAATGAAAAAGGGTGTAAGCTATGATGGTGTAAAATGGTTATTGCAGAGTATGAAAATTTCCAATTCCAAAGACGATTGAGGCTTGAGGATATGCTTGAAAATATCCGAGAATGGTAATGGGTTGAGCCACTTTTCCAAATTACAGGGACTTTATTTTTTATTTGAACATGTAGGTAGACGTAGAAGGGCCACGCGCAATTTTTTTTTTAAATCCCGACTTTAATTTTGGCTGTCCGATTTAATCTCGTGGGTCTGACTTTAATCTCGGGGCTCCAACTTTTACGTCGCAATTGCCTTTTTCATTGAATTTTAACTTATTAGTATTCAGTTCTGTTCAGTCTTTGGTACAGACTATACACTATCAGTTGTTTTTTCCCTTTTGATTTAGTATTTTCAATTTTTTCTGAGAATTTGTTCATTTTTGTTGATGTGACCGTCAGCGCCACCTCAGTTACTAATCGCAGTCTGGGGACTCCCAAAGGTTCGAGCCCCCAGGACGCGCTATCTTCCCGTTACATAATTACCCACTCAGATTATAGAATATCTAAAAAACCATGGAAAGCCGAAATTTGACCAAGTTGTAGAGTTTGAGATACAAATAAGGCGAAATTCTGAAATCTAATATTGAATATGTTTACACTCCTAACCCCAAATGGAAGAGTGCGAAGTATCACTATTTATTTCTTCATTGTGATATATATAATGACTGATTACTAAATATGTAATTTTAATTAAAAGATATACGGAACTTTCGAGGTTTTTCAACTTGCAGTTTGGTATAGTGTCATGATCAATCATGTCCGTTCTACCTGAAATATGTTTAGTCCTACAGCTGTACAGGGTGTGTCAAAAGTCGGTATGAACTTTCTTATTTCAAACGGCAACCTATTTTTTTTTTCGCATGGTTCGAATGGACTAATTCCGAGTTTAGACAACCTAAGTTATGTTAACTTATCTATGACAGTTTTTTTTCTGAAAAAAATTACCGTCGTAGTTATTTACGAAGAAACTTCTACCTCGCAAACCATTCCTAAAAAAACAAATTTGTGAAGCAGTTAGCTGGAAGTCCTGATATCCTATCGATTGTCCTATTTTTCACCATAAGGGCGCAGGCCATTTTCAAATGTCGCCATCAAAAATTGCCAATTTTTTCAAATGCCACCATTTTATTCGACACCATTCGGAATAAAATTGAATTTTGGGGTGAGTTACTTGGGCATGCCCCATACCTAACTTCAACCTATATCGAATTATTCAATAAAAATCAAGAAATGCCTTATCTTGCCAAGAGATTCTTTGCTTTTTCAAGTAACAAAAGTCAATTGTAATTAGGTGTGATATTATGTGTAAGTAAAAACGGGTTGTGCTAATTCTTGAATAAAATTTATACGAAAATGGAAAATTATCCAAAATAAGTTGTGTTAGACTTGTTTGTAATCCATGACTTGTGTCAAAAAATCATTCAGCGAACTGTCCGTGAAATATCCAAACTTACCAAGCATGACACGGAAAAAGTTCTCACGATTGAGAAATAATTATAAAAATTTTGAAAAGTGGCTAAGCCCATTACAGGAGTAGAACCACTAACTGGCAATGAAAATAATGAAATCACCATTCTCGGATATTTTCAAGCGTCTTTGGAATTGGAAATTTTGATAATCTGCAATAACCATTTTACACCGTCGTGGCTAAATTCTTTTTCATTCATATGACTGCAAGAAAGACTCCGTAGGGTACACTTTTGAGAGGATGTATTACTCAAAATACAAGAGCACGCCAGATTTTTTGGAAAAATATTGATGAGGTATAGTATTGCGACGTTAGAAAATCCTCTGCGCCCCTATGGTGAAAAATAGGACAATCGATAGGATATCAGGGCTTCCAGCTAACTACTTCACAAATTTGGTTTCTTTGGAACGGTTTGCGAGATACAAGTTTTTTCGTATATAATAACGGCGGTAATTTTTTTCAGAAAAATCGTCTTATGTTAAAAACTATAATAGGTAAGTTAACATAACTTAGGCTGTCCAAACTCAGAATTAGGCCATTCGAACCATGTTAAAATGAAAATGGAAATACAAACTTGTTTGACTCATTTCTACAAGGCTGATTTTTTTTTCTCCATTAGTTTATTTGATAAAACGACAAAAAAATGTGAATTATTGCATTTACCGAAACAAGCAGTTCATTTAACTTATTGTTGAATAAGCTCGTCAAGTCTCGCGCCGTGAGAATTGTCGACTAGCGTAGGATCGAGACTTGTCAAGCGTACGCTCGAGGTGGCTCGTCCTTCCCATGAAATGTCGGTGAACTCTCCAAACATCAAAGGCGCGAGGCTTGACTAGCAAGCTCGTAGGGTATGGCTTGTTGAGCGGTCTCACGGCGCAAGGGTGCCTTTCGACAGTGTTGGCTACGACGGGAGACCGGTGACCGGTGGATTGTTGGTGGCAAAGTATTGTGTATTAACATGGAGTGGAATTCAGATGCAGTAATTGAATTCTTAGCTTTATATGAGGAAGAAGATGTCATTTGGGACCACAAAAAATAATACCAATACGATGCTATGCTGGCTATCCGTTCTTAACTGAATAACTATTGCACTGGACTTGTATACCAACCTCCAGCCACCGGTAGACGACGAGTCGGTCAAATATTACACGCCGTGAGACTTATCAGATTCGAGATTGCCTAAACCCCACTGCTGTGCTCCAAGCACAATCCTCCAAGCCAAGCTCGTCAACTCTCGCACCGTGAGTCGCCGGCTTTAGCCACCTTGTACTGAAAGTAGACGACGCTTATTCAACAATGAGTTAAATTAACTACTTGTAGAAAAAAATTGCCTTGTAGATTTTCAATTGATGCCGGTAAATGCAATAATTCAGAGCGTCCTGTAACGGATCGCAGCGTGGGAGACCGTTGCAAGGCTTTAACAACATCAGATTTCCAGTAGATAATTTTCTGGTCATTTTATTGAATAAACTAACGGAGAAAAAAAACAGCCTTGTAGAAATGAGTCAAACAAGTTTGTATTTTCAACACCTTATGTGGGTGGAAGACCTTTGATAGCAACGCTTTCGACGCGGTGGACTATCATTTTGTTCACTTGTGATATCAACACAACAAAAAAAAAGAAAATCAGCTTTGTAGAAATGATGACAGCCGACTGTCGCCGCTTCCCTTACTATAACAAATGATGAAATAAATAGTGATACTTCACTCTTTCATTTTGGGGTTGAAAGCGGGAAAATATTAAATATTAGATTTCAGAATTTCACCTTATTTGTATCTCAAACTCTACAACTTCGTAAAATTTCAGCTTCCTAGTTTTTTTAGATATTCTATAATCTGAGTGGGTAATTATGTAACGAGAAGATTCCCCAGACTGCGATTAGTAACTGAGATGGCGCTGACGGTCACATACAAAAATGCACAAATTCTCAAAAAAGTTGAAAATACTAAATTAAGAGGAAAAGTCCAACTAATAGTGTATAGTCTATACCAAAGAACTGATTATTAATAAGTAGAAATTCAATTAAAAAGGCAATTTCGGCTTTTAATGAATTATTTTGCGTATAGCCGAAAGTTGCATTGTTTTACAAACATTTTTGGGCTCTTCATTTTTCAAATCTTTTACTAGGGTAATGAATTTGGCTGAAAATGAGCTCAAAAGTTGATATAACCGATATGACAGAATTTGGTCTCATGACTTTATTTACTATCTTTGGAACTGAGTTTGCTATTGGAAAAACCCTGTGGTTATGATCAATTATATTATTTCCTACTTTTTGCCACGAAATGGTAGAGGGACATATATCTTCAAATAACTTAATAATGAATGTTTATTTACCTGTACATGGGGAGGAGTGGACAGTACATATAAAACTGCATCGGCAACATCTTCAGCCTTCAGAAGGAATTGGAAGGCTTTGTTGATATGACCATCACCTAAATTAAGTTCACTAGTTTGTAAGAAGTTGGTTGCAACGGCTCCCGGACTAACACTCTAGAAATGAAAATAGATTCAAAATCAATAATTCTAGTTAATTATGGCATCAGGATGAAGTTTCATGAGTTATTCCCTTTTTTGTTTTTTGGTAACTAATTCGACAAATGTGGAAACATAATTTCGTCTCATGAAGATACACTGCATAATTATAATTATTTTTGATCAGTTTTATATAAAATTTTATTCTGAGTGGAAAAATATACATCTCCCAATTCATCCGAACAAAAATAAATATTTTCAAGATGTAAAATGGGTTCATAAATGAAGTACCATTAATTACTCAATTTTGAGAATATAGTTATATTCATTTATTTCAAATCATTGTATGATGTATATGTATGTGTATGTATATTATATATACAGTGACCGGCAGAAGGTACGCATCATATGGAAAATTCTTTTATTAATAAATTTTGACAAATATCATTACGTGCAATCGCTTGTGCATCAAAAGAAACTTCAAAAGACGTTGTACAGTGCCGTTCATCTTTTCGTGTTTGGCGGGAAATTAAAAATTATGTCTTAAAACACACTTATTTGAAAAAATCTCGAAAAATGATGATCCAAAAAGTTGTTCGGAACGACATTTTATAGCTAGGTACTATGTTTAAAAAAATATATAATTTTTTCCCATAAAAAAAAAACAATTTGAAAAAATACATTTTTGACAAAGAAACTCATTAGTAAAGCCAACAGTAATATTTTAAATGATATTTTGTAAAGGTTTTCGCAAGCTATTTCTATTTTATTCGGAGAAAATTTGAAATCTGTGAATTTGCCATGTGTTCAGCTGCTTCATAAGAGGTCGCTGAAATATCTCCAGGACATTATAATCCCGATACTGTTCATAATTAATGAAGGTCCTTGTATCTACACAATTTCAATTTGAATTTTTTATTCGAACTTTTGAAGTATTTGTCAAAATTTATAAATTTAAGATGGCGGCCCCAAGATGGAGCATGAGTTTTCTGATCATGGTTTTCATTTTATTCAAAATTGGTATGTGGGGGTTTTCAGGTTCGGAGATTATGAATTTTTTGTGGAAATCTATAAATTCAAGATGGCGACTTCAGGATGGCGGACGAGTTTTGTGATTATGGTCAGATTCTATTCAAAATTGGTGTGTGGGAGTTTTTGGGGTCGGAGATCATGATTTCTTTCAGCTCAAAACTTACAGCGAAGAGACCGTGTAATAACGATGCTCTATTAGAAATAAACAGATTGGGGCGAACTAACTAAAAAGCAAAAAATTAAATAACTAATAAAAAACCTTTTAAAAGACAAGCTTTTATTTAGGCCGTGTACTGAAACATATAAAATTAGTTGGTACTTACCAACCAATCATTGTCCAATGAAATTAATTGTTACCTACTTTGCGCGACAAGCTTTTTGAAACCAAATTATTCAACAAAACATAATTAAATCATTGTCAGCGATGACTTATTTTATTCGTTTTAGTACACGGCTTAAATAAAATCTTGTCTTCAAAAAGGTTTTTTATTTCAATTCAAATTGTTATACATGCATCACTGAATTCTCAAGGTTCGTTGAATTCATTACATTATTACTATTCACTAATTTAGAAAGTTAATTGAGTTTTACATCATCGTAATTCTACTCGTTCGAAAATCGTTAAAAAGTATTCGTTTATAGATCTATTAAATCAGAAGTAGACCGTGGGATAGTGACAGATGTTGAGATACGATTTTAGAGGACAATATTTCCGTTTATCCCCATGATAATGATACATGAATCAAAGAGTCGTCCCGGGTTCTTCTTCATATTAAAAAATGATTCGTCCGAAAATTATGTATTTCTGCACGATTTTAATCAGAATGTCATGTGTTCTGTAATGAAATTAAAAAACGCGGCGGCGGAACCAAAGTTATTAGAGCGGAAATGAGGAATTTTGAAAAGAGTCCAAAAATCTCGCACCCCTAAGATTCTCTTCAAAGAAGTGAAGACCTAGAACTCTTCTGTCAACTATACCGCACCACAGGTTCCATTTTTAAGGCTATTGGGTGTAGAATTCCTTGAACCAATGAGGATTTTCGGTTGCCCACTAACTACAATGTTGTCTGTTCACATTGACGTTTGAAGCAAATGTCGATTTGTCGGATAAAATTATTCTTTTCACAAAATTATCGTTACCATTACTTAATTATTGCATTTGTTCACAGAATTCAATTCGCCGATCAAAATCATCTTGAGATAGCTAGTGAAGTAAGCATACCTTGTAGGGATCGTACTTTTCTTTTTTCAGTACTTTATCAGTAGATCGCGCTACATCAACATCAATAGCCGGGTCTGTAACTGTGGTACCTATTAGTATTATCTTGCACTGCTAACAGAATGTTGAGCTTATCTTCCTCACTTATTGACTTTCGGACAGATTTTATAATATCCCGAACATGCCAAAATTCATGGAACTTTGCCTCAACTCTTTTTCCGTGGCTAACATGCAGCCGATTAGGGTGAGTTGTATTAATAGTCTAGTTAACAAGTGCTTTTTGGGTCAAATTTTTTTCGCATTCTCCGAAAATTATGATTGAGGTGTCATTCGATTCGGAATGGCATGTAGATATTTTTTGAGAAAATTCTAAGGCCGCTCGCAAAAATTGCAATAGTTATAAACAATTAGGTGAAACAAAAACGGGGATTTGTTTTTTCGCCAATATCTCAAAAACTATTCGAGATAATTCAAATTTGACAGGAGTTGCGAAAAGAAGAGGAAATTTCCTAAGGAAAAGTTCGAACTCCCGGAACTGTAGGATCAATATTTATAATTTTCCCGGAGGGTTGAAAATACGCCCGAAAACGGGTACTCCGGCTTGCGCAAGCCACGTCCCCTTCGGACCTTTAATGAATAAATATTATTTAAACTCATTAAATATAAAAATTAAAAATTGAAAAAATTCAGGCGCGTGCAAAATAGATCAATGAACAATAATCCGCGATTTTTCAATAAGTTATCCATTAGTTAATTAACAATTTTTTGTAGCACGAACATTAACATTGCAAGTTTGATAATTGTTAAACTATCAATCTGAGAATGTGTTACTTTCGTGGAGCTATTTTCCAAAGGTCTTAGAATATATTTCCGTTGCAAAAATTGAAAAATTGGTAATTTTCGTTTTGTTATTAACAATTTACTAAGGTGAAAAATTATAAAGCTTCATTAAAATTGAAAACAATTTTTTTTTATAATATTATTATTTATCCGTTTTCTTATGATCAAAAGCTACTCAAAAATGATTTTTAATAATTTTTATCTCCTATTGTTTAAAAAATTGTTATAAACAAATGCGTTGTTTATGAGATGATTTAAAAAAAAAATTCATAGCATAATCTTTGATGATAATTATGATTTTTAAAACAAAAACCGTTTCTCAAAAAAAAAATATTGCTTAAAAACGCATTTGTTGAATAACAATTTTTTCTACCACTTGTTATGAAAATTAGGGAACCATTTTTTTTAAATCATTATTTATCTTGGTCTTCGATATTTGAGAAAAAAAAAGATTATTATTAAAATTTTCATTGTTTATTTAATTATTTTTTAACTAATTAAATAAAAATTCAAGACAATTTTTTTATAAAAATTATGTCTAAATATCTTATAAACTAATATAACTATGACCATACAACTTATGTAACTTTTTATCTAACGTATATTTATCAACAATTTTAGCTTATAAATTTTAGTTTTGCTCGGTAATTTTTTTAATTATGAATAAAAATAAGTTTGAAAAAAAATGTTTTCCAAGTTTATTAGTATCTTAGTAACTGAAAATTATTTAGAAATGTTATTTAATTCCAGTAAGTTTATTTATAAAATATTGTTTACACAAATAATATGAGATATTTTTTAATTATATTTCACATTAAAATTTTTTTGAGAACCTTTTTTAGTTGGTGGCTCATAGTCTGCAGCATCATCCCCTTGATTTGTTTCAAGATTATCTTCATTTTCTCCACCCCCTAATGAAGTTTCGACAAGCCCTGAAACAAACAGAGAATATTCTTCACCAGCGGTATTGTCATTATGCCCGTCGTTGGATTCCTCATTGTCTTCGACTGTGACCGTTCTGCAATTCCCACAAGTGTCCCCTTTGCAATGTTTGCAAATCGATGAACATGGAAGTCCGGCCGTTCGGCATCCACATCTGCTGGAACATTCTTTAATGCAGGTGCAGTGGACTAATTTCAACAGATTATCAGGAGCTAATTTGTCTGTTGTTTTGATTGGCAGAAAGATAGTTTCCGTTTCAATCCAACCGCAATCTTGTGGATCCAACTCATTACCAAGCCAATATTGTACTTGGTAATACACTCTAAAAGAATGGAAACTCATTGCTTCTGAAGTTGGAGGAAGAGTTGCTAAGTCTATTGCTTTTTTGGACTTTTCAAGTCCATCCACGACACGACATTGGCTCGCAGTTACATTGCTTTTATACTCTCCATACAACGACAGCAATAATGGTTCTCCAGCTTCTTTGATTTATAAGCTGAAATTGTTGATAAATATACGTTAGATAAAAAGTTACATAAGTTTTATGGTCATAGTTATATTAGTTTATAAGATATTTAGACATAAAAGTGTTTTTTTTTCTGAAATATTATTTTTATAAACAAATGGTATAAATTAAATAAATAATTGAGTGAGTTCTTCAAATTTTGGCTTGATTTGTTGTTTAATTGATGAAGAATAAATAAGTCTGGCATTTTTTCCCTGTATCTCCATTAGTTAAAAAGTTATAATAAAATTGAACATAAAAAACCAGGTCAGAGTGGTGAAATGAAAGAGAACAGAAAATTAAAAGTTCAATAAAAAATATAAATATTTGTTTTTTCCAAAAATAATACAAGGTTGTTTTTGTTTTTTTAAGTAGAGAAAGAAAACACATACGAAGAGATAATTCATTTGTTTATAACAAATTGTTTATTAAATAAACAATGAAAATTTAAATAATAATCTTTTTTTTTCTCAAATATCGAAGACCAAGATAAATAATGATTTAAAAAAAAGTGGTTCCTTAATTTTCATAACAAGTGGTAAAAAAAAATTGTTATTTAACAAATGCGTTCTTAAGCAATACATCCTTTTTGTAAGAAACAGTTTTTGTTTTAAAAATCATAATCATCATCAAAGATTATGTCATAGATTTTTTTTTTAAATTATCTCATAAACAACGCATTTGTTTATAACAATTTTTTAAACAATAGGGGATAAAAATTATTGAGAATCATTTTCGAGTAGCTTCTGATGATAAGAAAACGGATAAATAATAATATTATAAAAAAAAAATTGTTTTCAATGTTTAATGAAGCTTTATAATTTTTCACCTTAGTAAATTGTTAATAACAAAACGAAAATTAACAATTTTTGAATTTTTGCAACGGAAATCTATTCTGAGACCTTTGTAATATAGTTCCACGAAAGTAAAACATTCTCAGATTGATAGTTTAACAATTATCGCACTTGCAATGTTAATGTTCGTGCTACAAAAAATTGTTAATTAACTAATGGATAACTTATTGAAAAATCGCGATAAAAATTTCTGGATTCCGGATTATTGTTCATTGATCTATCTTGCAGGCGCCTGAATTTTTTCAATTTTTAATTTTCATATTTAATGAGTTTGAATAATATTTATTCATTAAAGGTCCGAAGGGGACGTGGCTTGCGCAAGCCGGAGTACCCGTTTTCGGGCGTATTTTCAACCCTCTGGGAAAATTATAAATATTGGTCCTACAGTTCCGGGAGTTGAAACTTTTTCTTAGAAAATTTCCTCTTCTTTTTGCATCTTCTATCAAATTTGGATTGTCTCGAACAGTTTTTGAGATATTGGTGAAAAACCGAATCCCCCATATTTTTTTTTTTCACTTAATTGTTTATAACTATTTAATAAAAATATCTACATGCCATTCCGAATCGAATGAAACCTCAATTATAATTTTCGGAGAATGCGAAAAAAATTTGTCCTAAAAAGCACTTGTTAACTAGACTATAAACAACGCAACTACTTCTGTTTGAGTGTGCGACCTTATCATGCGAAACCAATCATGCACAAGATTTAAATTCTTTCACGTTCGGTTAACTTTCTCATTTTTCACAAAATAAACTGTAAAGTACTCACGATCACACTGGTTTCGCCTATCAAAAAGACTAAACACGCTAACGTGCAAATGCTTAAAATAATTCCACCAAAATGTACAATAGTAATTTTTTTACATTGCCAATCAGAACAAAAAGTTGTTATTGAATTTATTTATCACCGTGGCTGTCACATTGTTGCCGGTACTCGATTCGAACATTTAATTTAGATAGAAATTCATTCAGTTTTAATGTCTACGATAATTTTTTTTCAAAATTTCCTCTCATAACCATCATCCATATTTACCTCGTCGTACGTAAAAAGATGCGCCCCTTCTAATTCTACAATAAAAAATAGGGGTTGACATTTTAAAAAATATCGATGTCGTCATATCTCTTTCTTGAGATACCCTGTATATTTCACTCCCATGTAAAAAAAACTTTAAAATAAAAATAAAAATCGTCTGCCATTCTGATTTTTATTGGACTTATCAGCTACTTTACGAATGCACTGTACACATAAAAAACCAGCCCCAAATTCACTCTTTAGAAACAAGTTCAAAAAAATTTATTTTGACACATAATAACGATGTCTGGAACTATTTGCGTGGTAAAACATAATATAAATTTTACTGAAGTTATTATATTCTTCTTAAACAAGTCTTTGAACATTGTGCTGATGAAGAGAAGGAAGCATTTCGAGTGTTTTGTAGAACACTAGTACTTGAAAATACCCCTTTTTTGGCCGTAGCTCTTAACTCATTAGGAAGCACCGCATTGTGACCGAAACCATATTTAGGCGGCAAAGAACGTCCCACCAGACGGCTACTCTGTAGAGTAATGAAAAAATATCAGATAATTTCCCGAAGTAACAATGTTCATTTCAGTATTTATAGTACTTTCTCGCACGGGCCCCCATTGAACCCGTCCTCCAGCAATTGGTCCCAGCAGCCCTAACCCCGTTTTGACAGTCAGGTACGTTGTCGGGGATGGATTCAATACTTACTGATACTTTTATTTTAGACTGCATGGTATTTAGTTCCAGTCTGAGACTTTCAGTTAAAGCTGTAACAGCAAACTTTGATGCCGGGTAGATATTGAAAGCAGGAATATTCGGAACTTTATGTCCGGAAATGCTGTTGATATGAATAATATGTCCATCAATATCATTGTTCTTCATATCTGAAAAATAATATGATGGAATTTAAGTTTCCATTATTTATAATTAGGGTGTCTAAAATCCCTGGTGCTTGCACTTATACCTGTATAAGTTGTACCAAGTTTGGGATCAACTTGGCGACACTTGGCCTACTTGATAATAAAGATTACTAGCGGGTCAGATGGCGCCAATTTCGTTTCAGTTTTAATTCAGTTTATTTATTCTGTCAACTTTCTTTTTGAGGTAAACTGTTCGCGGGTTTTAATTTTAGCTCTGCTATTGGTTGAAAAGAGACATCTAGCAAACTTCACCAATAGCAAAGCTAGAATTAGAAGCCCCCGAACATTGCACAAAGGAAGTACTGTGTTGTTTTTCGTATTTTGTACCATTTGAATTCGAGGTTAACTGAATTTCGACAGACGGAGAATTGGAAATGAAATTGTCATTAAATTGCATAAAATTTAAAATTCAATGCATACAATATGATGAACTATGAAAATATCATTATTAGTCAATTCGTCAAGATTTGTACTTGCTTTTGGTACTGAATACAGGTGAATATTCGAATCTGCGGCTTTATACTTTCCACACAAAATACAAATATGGCCCATTCTACAGAAAGTATCCTTACACACTACATTACCTGAAAATAAACAATTCCTCACGCACTAATGAACTCAGGCATAAGCTAAGCAAGATTTCAAATCAATGAGATGGAAAACGCATAGACACATATTAGATGCTGCAGATATCAAAAATTAAGTTCTGACATTAAGCGAGGATATTTTTGGACGGCGCCATCTCCCACAGACTACCACAGAGAGAAGCTCTGTTGAAGTAACAGGTGGTGTCCCCTCGAAAATCTAAACAATATATCAGTTCAAGCATCAGGGTTTTTAGACATCTTATTTATAATATTAAAATCAAACATCATTTCATTTTAGATTAAAATAGGTTTGCGGTTAATTGAGGTTACTATCAAAGATGCTAATATATCTTCACATTGAGAACAATGAATTGTTCAAATAAAGCGAGCCACCATCAGAGCATCTAGGAGTAGGATACAATATAATACGTTTCTAGGGTTTTGTACCAAAAAATCAAATCTCCATTGTATTATTTATGGATTAACCTGTGAACTATTTATCGTTGAAAAATTTGTTAAGAAAAATTTATCTCTCATTAGAATTGTCTAAATTCATTTTTGAGGACATAGAGCTTCAACAAATGGACAAAATCATTATGTTGATTGAAATATATCTTATGTTTGAAAAAAATCTTCTGCCCTTCCGGGAAATCAAAACATACATTTCTCAAAAGAATGCCTATTGTGGCTTAACGTAGCGTTAAGACAGACTGAGAATTAATTGGATCAATTGGATGGGACATTTAATGCTTAATAATAAGACCTCATGACATTTTAGCGACCTAGTTCCCTCAAGAGATATTTGAGAAAAACGCTAAAAAAATTTATAAACTTATTATGATTGAAACTTATTCGAGACTTTTTTCCATGTTTTGTATCCTCAACACGACATTCTAAAATTGGTTTTAGTCTGCCTGCACTTGAGTTAAGTTTAACCCATAATGATTTTATATATTTTTATTAGTGTAATGGGCTATGGGCTATGGGATACCTCAAAATTAGATAACAGAACTCGTGAATGGGAGATGTTTCAACATGGTTACCTTTAGAGTTAGTTAAACTCTGCATTGATGAACAATGGAACAAAATTGACAATCTCTGCAATATGAAAAAACAAATGTTTATAAAGATAATTGATTTTATTTTTGACTCCACTTGTCTTGTCTTCAATCAAAAATTCTACAAACAAATTTTTGGTACTCCCATGGGATCTAACATCTTTCCGATAATATCAAGTTCCGTTTTAGATGAACTCCTACAATATTGCACAAATAAAATCACTTTCGACATTCCTTTCCTTAGGAGATATGTAGATGACCCTATCCTTTCTGTACCAGAAAACTGTATTGATGAAACTCTCAATATTTTTAACAGTTTCGATCCCAATATTCAGTTCACTGTTGAAAAAGAAACCGATAATTCAGTTCCATTCCTTGATTCGAAACTAATCTGAACCATCAACAACAAAATCATTACTAGATGGTACAGAAAACCAATAAATAGTAATCGTTTCTTAAATTTTCACTCACACCATCCCATGAAAATCAAACTCAATTTAATTAATAACTTCAGAAACAGAGTTGTTAAAGTCACTCTTCCATCCTTGAGAGATGAGTGTCTGAAAGAACTTTAAAACATTATTTTAGAAAATTTATATCCGAAATCATTACTCAATAAAATTCTATTCAGCTCCTCTGCTCCTATTTTGAATTCAAACCATTCACCAAGAACTGATCAAATTGCAATTTATAAATCTTTACCACATATAGATAATTTGACACCAAAACTCATACAATTGTTCAAAAATGTAGACAATGTTGAAATAGGTAAAACCAGTTTGAAAACTATATCACAAATACTTTCAAAATTGAAAACTATACCAATCAAAAATAAATCCAATATAATTTATGAAATTCCTTGCATCAGCTGTGATGAAGTATACATTGGTCAGACAAGTAGAATGCTCAAAGATAGAATAACCTCTCACAAAAATGACTGCAGAAGAAATGTGAAATCTTGTTGCCTTGCTGAACAAGTAATAGATGAAGATCATGTAATTGACTATAATAATGCCAAAATTATCGATAATGAACAAAATCCTAATAGGCGTCTCTTTCTTGAAATGGTTCACATAAACAATAATGAAAAAACAATGAATAAAAGAACAGATAATAATGACCTCGGTACAATATATACATAAAAAAAAGATAAAGAAAATAGCTCACCTATTCCTCTTTGAAATGATTAGTTTTTATATTTATACATACTTCTACATTTTTATATTCTCCCTCTGTATCTCTTTCATTTGTTATTCACCGAACTTTTATTTTGCACTTTTTGTTTGAATTACCTTTAATCGCCTCCCTTGTTGCTATACACAAGCCAATAACGTTCACATCCATAACTTTTTTCCACTTCTCAGTATCTCCATTGGAAAGGGTGGTTGGTTGTGCGAGACCCGCATTATTCACCAGGATGTGAATAGGCCCTACGTTTTCCTGTATCCATTTGAATGCATTGAGAATATCTTCTTCATTGCTGAGATCAACACGAAGGGCATACAGTTTTCCTTTTGAGTTTGCTAGTTTGAGAGATAGTTCTTCTATTGCATTTTTTCTCCTCGCTAATCCAACAACCTGTGATCATCAGAAATATATTAACAATAGGTACTACTGTCGAGGAAACCGTACTTTTCAGACGCTCTCTCAAATTCTAATGCCATTTCATATAACATCCCACCTAATATCACAACTTTAAAAACATGTTAATTAAAGTTAAACCAAATTGAAATATGTGCGATGGCTTATAGATTCGGAATGAAGTTTAGAAGTGCAAAAGTTTCAATTCGCTCCTTACTATTCTGTATGTGGCACATACATAATATGGTTTATAGCACCTCCGAGTAACAACAATGTATAAATAGTTCAATATATGAAACATTCAGCAAATATTAAAAACAATATACATAATAGTCATATACCAAAATGTGAGGACAAATGAGTGATTAATAAAAGAATGAGTGACATGATATGGTTACAAACTTATTTTTTTATTATATTCCATAACAGAATAGAAAATGTTCGAGAAGCATTTTTTACATTAGTTTCGAAACATTTTCCATTCATGGATCTAATTTAGCAAAGACGTTTGTTATAAAGTTTAAAATTCAATGAATTGTTCACTGATTTTATCAATCTGTAACGTGGCACTAATAAATCATCAGCTTGAAACTTTTGGAGTGCTGGGCCTCCTGGCATGAATTTCTGTCAAATTTTGAATTGTGTATATACAAGGAAGTGGTAAAATTCTGAGTCTCTTCAGAATTAACTAGGCACCCCATAAAACTATACCAAAGCTTATGCTTTTCAAGATATATGGATTTGAGCAAAGGCTAAGTTGCCTAAGTAGAAATAAAATACTGCACAGCCTAGTAGAGCTCGTCCAGTATTGAGTAGGGAGAGAGGAAGAAAACACGAGTGGACACGATTTGCTGTGCTACGGCGAATCTTCACCAGTGTCTTGGCATGCAGCGTTTGAAAGGCTAGGTTTGTTTCATTAATAAATAGGTAGTGCAGTTATTTATTCAACTTTGCAATAGTTTACTCGTTACCTTGCCGAAATGTCCAGTGGTGAGTACTATTCAGTAGCGGAAAAAGGAATAGGAGTGTTGGGAAAGTTATAGGAGTGTAAGTTCTCTACGTCTCGTGAATCGCCTATACCAAATAATTTGGTACGCCTATGGAATTTCTATTGATAGCCACAGTTAGACAATGGTTAGGGCATCTTCGAGAAAAATTGGTTGTTAGGTAGGGAAAAACCAAAGTGGTCGTTTCAATACTGGACGAGCTCTACTAGCCATGTTTGGAGAAAATGCTGGATCTCGCCTACAGCCATTTCTTAATTCACGACCTCTAATTTTTCAAAGTACTGCAAAAACTATTCAGTTCTGTCATCAAATTCGGGGAAAATTCCTGCGACTTGTAAATATGCATCAGTCGTTTCTTCTATAGGGAGTTATGATATCTTAACGCATACTGCAAAATTTTCTACGTTGGAATTAAATTCCCGTTTTGAACCAATTTCCCCTAGCTTTCGGATCACTGATTGATTTAAATGGAAAAAACATCCTTTTGTTTCAATTCCAGGAAATTCAGCTTGAAAAGCATTGATTGCTGCCTTTTCGAAATCAAGAAGGCAAGAATCGGGTTTTAAAGTTGGTAGTCGGGTTTTTAACATACGTAACAATCTTCAATAAGTTTCTTCAGTCTTATTTGGCAGTAACGCAACGTAATTTCAATTGCAACTCTAATAAAAATTGGTTTCCACGTTAACAACAATAAACAAAATAATTCAATCTTGGCGTTACGAATTATACCGTTACGAATAGTTGTAGTTACGAACTATCGATGTTACGAAGTGTCGCCGTTACGAATTATCGGCGTTACGAATTGTCCGTTACCATTTGTGGGTTTACGAACTGTCGTGTTACGATATGTCTTGTCACCATAATCAGCAAATAGTACAATTCGACACTTTGTCATCATATGAAAACAGAGGTCATTAATGTATATGATAAAAAGCAGTGGCTCCAGGACATATCCTTGGGGGGCACTCTGCTGAATGTTTTTTAGTTCAGATTTGCAGTTGTTTAATATTGTTGTCTAACCTCTCAATACGATTTGGAGAATTGTAATGGCGTGTCTCTTATGCCATAGAATGCAAATTTTTCTAATAAGATTTCATGGGAAACACAGTAGAAGGCCTTTGAGAGGTCACACATGGTCAATAAGAAATGTTCATGACCTTCCAAATTCTCGGTTATGCTTTCCAGGATCTCAAATAGTGATTTTGTTGTAGACCTGTTACTACGAAATCCAAATTGGGAAGAATGAAAAAGTTTTAAGGTCTCGAAATAGTACAATAGTCAGTTTTCAGTAATATCTCAATTATCTTAGCAAAAATAACAGTCATGGATATTGGCCGATAGTTATCAACTTCTTCAACATTGTATTTTTTGTGCAGAAGTACAACTTCTGCAATTTTAAAGGCACTGTGAAATATACCCTGAATGAAGCACTCATTTATCAAGATTGGTTCTAGTAAACTGTCCACAGATTCTTTCAGGAAAGTATCATTTAAGCCATAGACATCCGTAGAGGAAGATTTTTTTCAGCTTAAGTATTACGTGACAAACCTCATGAGTGGTTGTCTTGTATAAAAGAAGGTATTAATGGAAAATAGTGATTTTAAGTAGTCAGAACTACCAGTCGGAAAAATATTATTTTGTCAGCTACTGAACTGAATTCATTATTAAAGTATTCTACTGTTAGTGGATTGCTAATGTTTGGCCCACATTTTATATTGCATTCGAACTTAACTAAATTCTAACTTGCTTTATTCGTGTTCTCATAATTTACTAGGAATGAATAACATGCCTTCTTTCAGTTATTACAATTGATTCATTTTAATATTTTTAAGTTCTTTATAGAAATGCCACTTCAGGGGATCTTTATCGACATCACATACAATTTTGAGAGATGACAAAATATTCCTCTTGTTGATTAATTCTTGACTAAACCATTTTACAGAACGACGGTTACTTGACCGACACGTTTTAAAAGGGAACTATATTTTTGAACGTAACGACTAACCAGTTAGAATATCGTTTACATCGCGATTTCTATAAAGAATCTTGACCAACTAATGCTGTCAGTTGATGATATGAACTTCTGCAAACCGCTGTCAGTCGCGAATCTTCTAGTTACCAGATTGGTATTGCTTACTTTTTCTTGTAGTATCAAGTATTGTCCTCTATGATCAGCTGCAGCAGTATATTTCAGTCAACTCCCTCATCAAAATTAATTGAAGGCAATGGAAGAAACATATTGATAAGGTTAAATTAATACATTTTATTTTTTATTTGGTTCGTAAACAACGACTTGTCGAACTTCCTCCTCGATGTTTGTAATAATATTATCAATGCGGTATGTTCGGTTACTCTGGTATAATACCAATTGGTTGGAGTGATGCAAAAAAGCTACTTAAGTTTAGAAATTGTGTCAGCTTTGGCGATTGAATTTTCAAGTTCAGATTTATGTCTCTAAATTTGTCACGTGACAGACCTGACAGAACGTGTTCCAGATTTTCAAATATTTTTGGAGCTCAATATATCCAGGTGATCTCAATGGCAATCTTCAATTTCGGGATTTTAATTTCACAAAATTCAGATTGTAATTCTTCACAAGAGTTTTAAACTGATATTTTTCCAAAACTAATGCAATCTTTTACAAAAATATATACGCCACCTCTGTCATATAACTTTCTACAGAAGGAAGTTGCAAGTGAAAAATTATGGAGACTAATAGTTTCCAAATTAGATTCAAACAACCAATGTTCAGAAACACAACAAACAATAACATTAAACTTCGATAAAAATAAATTTACCCTATCTATCCTGTAGATTGATATGCAATGAATAATTGATTGTGCTCTTTTTCAAGATATGTCAAAAACTGTTTTCGACATTTTCGGATCTTCCTATCCTTCGGTCTTCGTTATAAAGAAGTTCTCACACACGCATCTTCTGGCCACACTAGAGGGTCCATAGCCCTTTCTAGATGTTCCCCAAAAATTCTTATTTTGAAATATACCTGTGGACAAGGGTTTCACAGTATACCTCAGGAAAACTTTCTTAAAAAAATTTGATTGTTTCAACCCCGAAAACATGCAGGTCCATTTGTTTAGGAACACCTTTTAGAGAACTTGAAATATCAGTGTTCTTTGTCTATTGATGAATTTATTTTTCTTGTGATCGACCACCTTCCTGTCCAATTGGAGGTTCCATTTCTTTTTAACAATAAGATTCATCCTGTATATGTATAGTATTTCTTACCCCAATTGGACTGACATAAAAAGTTTCGTGAAGGATTTCTCTTTCCAATTGCCGCCTTGACATAGGCGTCGGTATATTATTTTCCAGTGGTATTTTTTCAGTTACTTATTCTTACAGTCATACCAATTGATCACCCCATGTAAAAGTAGGCACATGTTATCTCAACTGAATTTTATTATTTGTTTCGAAAGGTCTCCAGAAAGCCATATTGATAAAATTATTTTCAATGGATAATTCCTAACCTCACCAACACACGGCACTGATTAAGGAATATTGTGAACTGTGTAAATCATGCGACTTTAGATAACAGATGTCCATTCTAGTTAGCCGAGCTATTATTCCTCAAATATATTTGATAGCGCCTTTACTAATAATCTGGGCAACTAGAGCCACACCACTCAACTTTTATATGATTGAACCAGGAACGCTTGGAAAGTGAAAACACTGGTAGTATATAAATTTCCCATTTGCCGGGCAGTGCATATGAACACTCCTCGTAGTGCTCTTATTTTTATTGCCATTCCAATTGAGATTAGAATAACTATATATATTTATTCGTTTCGTCTGTGTTTCTAATATACCAGCTGAGACTGTTTTTACAGTTGTTTGGTAGTTTCCTTTGTTTCGATCTGGTTTCGGAATCACCTGTTTTTTTGTTGGGTTCCAATTTACATATTTTGTTTCTAAGCGTTCGTCTTTTATTTTTTGTGACCGTTGGCAGACTGGATTTCAAGGTTTTTGTTACATTCATCACTTATATTTGCTTGTTTAGGAAATCAATTTTATCATAGAATACGTTTGTCAATATATCTTAATGCGTAGTGATATATCCAAATAATTGATACCTTATTCATCTGGTTTTCATACATTGCATCAAAGTAGTCCATATTTCCATCTGACGCTATTTGCTCACTTTCACAACAAATTATTTCATTGTTCCCAGTCCCAGTTTTGAATTTTAACACAGTTGTTGTGAATAACAGTATTGAATTTTGCACATTTTAAACCACTTAGTTAAACCGTTTTGCACAAAGTTTTGTAAGAGTTCCGTTTTTCGGTGTTTCTCCAGTAGCATCTTGAAAGAAGGATGTAATCTAACTAGTCCGTATTGAATGAATGTGGTTTTATGTGGAGGACAACGTTTCTTGATGATTTTGGTAACCTTCCACAGTCTGAAATGAAAAATCAGGAAAATCTATCAATGTAAAGGGCAACTGATTAGTTCACGATAAGTTGCGTTCCAAATTATATTTCCTATGGAAAATGATTCATTTGTCAATAACTTGCCGTTTTCTGATTTGCCTATCAAAATTTTTAAAATTAAAGATACTTTCTATATAGTTTTTGACGTTTCGGGGCAGATATAGTCCCCGAAACGTCAAGCAAAAACTATATAAGAAGATCTTTGAATTTTAAAAATTTTGATAGGCAAATCCAGAAACGGCAAGTTATTGACAAATTGAATCATTTTTCCATAGGAAATATAATTTGGTGAACGCAATAACTTATCGGGGTGAACTAATCAGTTTGCCCTTTCTACACTTGTATAGATTTTCCTGATTATATTTTCATTTTCAGACTGTGGAAGGTTACCCAAAAATCATGTCAAGAAACTAACTAGTCCATTACGAACCCAAAAGTGACTGGTATGGGAATGCCGATAAGAACTCAGTGCCCTACAGAACACAACAAAATAAGTTTGATGTGTGCATCGAGGCAACGAAAAAGCTGATAAATTAGCTGGGAATTGCTCATCAACTCCATATATTGGCCCAGAACCCGCACTCAGAGTCCCAAAATGGGCCATCGGATATCTTCGGAAAATATATATATATATATATATATATATATATATATATATATATATATATAAAGAGAGAGAGAGAGATACAAACATATGAAGTGTAATATTAGAAACGGAGGACTTAAAGTCTCTTCACAAAATTCAATATAAATTGAAATAAGTGGTAGACTAGAAGCGAAACACAACTACTTTCTTGGCAAATACCACGCAGAACATTGAATGATATCCATCTGAAAATATATGCAAACTCATTATCAATGTAAATTGATTGCAAATGTTTCTTTATGATAAACTTGACTATGTTTAAATTGTGTCAGGTCTGCCTAACAATCCGTTAACCAGTTTCAGGCTTTTGGCCCTCATCAGTACGAAGTAGTCACCGGTCAGAAATCCGACGACCTCTGGCTGAACCGAGTCCCAACACAAATGAAAACACCATCGAACTGAATCACCTGTAGGTACGCATGAAAAAGTAACTTTCAAATGGCGGTACCTAGTGACAGAAAGAAACACTCCAAAAACTATTTCTCTATCGAGATAGGAGTGGCTGCATGCCCGACAAGCGTTAACATTGAACAAGAGAGCCAAGCATGTGAAGTGAAACGGAGGACATAAAGTATCTTCACAGAATTCAATATAAATTAAAATAAGTGGTAGACTACAAGCTTATTTCAATTTATATTGAATTTTGTTGGAAGAGACTTCTGTTTATAGTATTACACTTCACATGTGTGTCTCTCTTGTTTAATGTATACGCCTCGTCGGGCATGCAGCCACTCCTATCTCGATAGGTGAATAGTTTTTGCAGTGTTTCTTTCTGTCACTAGGTTCCGCCATTTAAAAGGTACTTTTTCATGCGTACCTGCAGGTGATTAAGCTTGATGGTGTTTTCATTTGTGTTGGGTCTCGCTTCAGTCCTCGGATTTCTGAAACCGGTATACGGTTTGTTAGGCGGACCTGACACAATTCAAACATAGTAAAATTTATCAGAAATATCCATTTGCAATCAATTTTCATTGATAATGGAAGTTTGCATATATTTTCAGGTGGATATCATTCAATGTTCTGCGTGGTATATGAAAAATTATCAATAACCTTAAGGAAAGTAAGAAGGAAGTGATTTTCACACTGAGGTCTCAATCTGCCTACTCCTCAGATGTAGTCACTTAGAATTTTGAAACTAGACGACAGGGTCTTAATTTACTCACTTACTCCACTAGTTCTCTCTAAGGTCTCAATCTGCCTACTCCTTCGAGAGAGGTATATTTATAATTTGGTTATTGGTTTGATATTCCCTGTATAATTTTGGATTTTGTCTGCTCCTTCGCTAACAGAGGCGCACTCAGGAGCTGGAGCAGCTCCCGGAGTTAATTTCGGATCCTGGTGCATGTCATCTTCTGACATGAAATTTTTTTAATTTTCGAACTTATTTGAAGGCTTTTATATTATAAGCGGATTCATCATCTGAACTGTCTGAAATGACTGCTCTAGAGTTTCTACGATAAGCGGGATTCAATATAGAGTTAGTTAAATCACTTTTTGTAGCTAGCAATGCCAGAAATTGATCTATTCTCTGCTTTTTTGTGGTCGGGAGATGTTCGTTGGTTTTACCACCTCTTCCTTTCATTTTCGCCGAAATTCAAATCAAATCAAATCAGTTTAATCATAATAATCAGTACAATAATCAGTACAATAATTCAGCAACTTTCTCTCTCTCTCTCTCTCTCTCTCTATCTGCCAAGTACCTATTTTCCGTCCTCTTTGCGTCAGAACGAAACTCTTCTGATGCAAAACGTTAACCTCAAATTCAACCTTAAAATTTTACTCTCATCGCGCCCAAATAAGTTTCACTTTAGAAACCTCAAAGAGGAAGAAATTTTCAATAAAGAAATCTCGACTCTTGGAACAGTTTCTCCATTATTTATACTTTCAATTTATTATTAAAAGTAGGGCTCCGCGGGCGTACTCAGAAGCGTCACGCGAACGAACATTTTTTTATATGCTATAAAGTATTTGATTCAAAATTTTAAAAAAATCATTATGTAGGCAAAAAAATACGTAAAGAATTTTATATATATTTTTCAAATGAGCCTGTTATTGATTAAGTATATTCATAACCAACAAAACATAAAAAATTCAACAGTTTTAATTATATTAATACTGGTATTTTCATGTATAACATATCTATTTTTTAGTATTAATGAAAAAACAAATAAGTAGACTGATAGATTCGAAAAAAAAAAGTTTTTCGATTTGTTAAAGACTTTTTTTTATTTGTTTTCAATGATATTTTTAATTTTTGGTTCTTTTAACAATATATTGAGAAACAACCTATGAAATATGACAAAAAAATCTATTTTTACAGCATTTTCTATTTTGAAATGCTACGAAAATGGAAGCAACAACTTTGGTTATCAACTTCCAAACTATTAGAGATATGGTAACTGACATTCGAAGGTATTTTATAGAGATTTAATTGATCTTTCAAATAAGTACCCGAACTGAATTGTATCTATTGTCATTAGATTCATGCCTTCGTTTATTGCAAATAAAGATTTTTCACATTATCCAGTCTTTTATTGCTTATATCTCATTACCTATTGGAAATACAAGAATGGACCTTCAAAACGATCTCATTTAATAATAAAAAAACAATTGAATTAATTAATCGTCTTCAATATCAATT
This sequence comes from Gonioctena quinquepunctata, assembly GCA_018342105.1. Taxonomy (NCBI): domain Eukaryota; kingdom Metazoa; phylum Arthropoda; class Insecta; order Coleoptera; family Chrysomelidae; genus Gonioctena; species Gonioctena quinquepunctata. The sequence continues at coordinate 62,324 of JAFIRS010003541.1, forward strand.
GAAAGTTACCGCTTTTAATAATAAAACAAATTGAGGGGCTTTGCCATAAAAAATAGACATTTTTTTCTTTATATCTAGTCATATATGCTTTGCAATCTGAAAAAAAAATAACCATACCTGATGATTGTTTATAACAAATTCTTACTCCAATAAACAAAAGAATTATGAACAATTATTTTCTCTATCTTGTAGAGAATCGCACATGATTAATTTCAGGAAGAATTTATTTTCTTAATATATAAAATTATAAACAATTGATTTAAAAAAAAAAAATAATAAATCCTAAAATTGTCTACTATTTTTAAAATTGTAGTTAGTCAAGAAAATTAATAACTAATAGATTATAGCAATTAAAATATGGCAATGTTATAATCTTATTAAGTATAGTTATCGAAAGATCTATACGGAGCAAAATAATTTTAGCGGCTTTTGTTTAACAATTACCCGACTTGGAATATAAATAAAAGCTGAAAACAAGAACTTGATCAATAATAGGCACAATTTATGGAAAATAAAAGGAACAAATCTCCACGATTGTTTTCTTTCAAATGTGTATTCATGCCATTTTTTTATTTGATATTTTATGGCATAGAAAAAAATTGCTACGGCCAATATCGCGGCTGCGTGGCGCTGCTGAGTTCACCGCGCGGAGCTCCACTTTCACCACTAAATTAAATGTATAAATAATGGAGATAGCGTTCCGGAAGTCCTAATCATTTATTGTAAATTTCTGCCTCTTTTTAAATTTTTCCAAAATATTTAAATTTTCGAGCTTTTCGCAAAAAACTATACACCTCTTTTTCGAATCTGTATTTGTTAATAACGTTTTTAATTGTTTATGTGCGAATATGCAACTCTTGCACATTTTTCTAGACGTCATTTCGAATAGAATGAGCCATCACATATATTTCAATTCGCTTTAACTCTAATTAACACGTTTTTTTAAGATGTGACATTTTCGGACCTTATTGCACCGACTATGGATCATTGCATTAGTGTTCTACCTATATTGATAACACAATTCAATTTTTCATTATAATAATCAAAACATGTATTGTATAAACCATAACTTTGTCTATCCATTACTCTGCATTGGCCCAATATTCAAGAGTAATGGATGAGGACATTGGCCTATGTCTGCTCATGTGACTTCATTTAATTTTGTTTTTCACTTATAATCTCCCTACAGCATGAATTATTTCCAGAAATTTTTTCAAGTTGCGATTTTTTTTTATTTTTTTTTATTTGCAACTGAGAAAAAAATTCCGGAATTTCAATTTAAGCTCGCGGGAGATTCGGCACGAAAATTTCATGCCAAAACTATTAGAAAATAGAATTGAATTGGTGACATAGCCACGTAAGGGACACCATAGTAGGCTGTTGTTAGTGTTAAATAGGAATGATGAACTAACATGGCCATGATTGGTATTTTGACGTTTTGCCTGACAAGTTTCAAAAGCAATAAAAATAGACTTATTGTCAATTTTTTTAATTTTCCTGGGCTCTAGTAAAATGTGATTTAAATAAATATGTGGTCTACACATATCACACAATGTTATAGTACTAGAGGAAAGGTAAAACAATTAGGCCTACTTCTATGAGACGCTAAAAAAATTACGTCGCTTTCACTTTGATTCATCAATCGCGTTTTGATGCCAATTATTTTAATGTCCCTATGCTCTAGTTATATGTGGTTTGAATAATTCAATAATGTGGATAATGTTCTACTCATATCATAACATTTTATAGTACTAGAGAAACGGGACAAAAATTCAGGCCTATTTCTATCGGATGCTAATTTATTTATATCGGTGGCACCTTTATTAATTAATCGTGGTTTTGATGCCAAATATTTCAATTTCCCTATGCTCTAGTAGAATAAATCAACAACTTCCTTACTTTGTTCGCCATTGTGGAAAAAAGAGGTGGAAAAGGAATTTCTAAAATATTTGAAAGTTATAACCGATGTTGTCGATAAATAATAAATATTTAAGTTGAAAATAAATATCTATCAGAAATATTTCACGCCCGCTCTTATGGGAACCGCTGACATCGCTGACGACGGTGCGGGGATATCATCCAATTCCTGGAAGCTGATGCGCCAGCATTTTTCATCTCCATGAGAATACCTTAATTTTTATTCATCATTATTTTTGCTCTTGTAATGTTCAGACGTATGTTCCTTATAATGAAAATTGATTTTGAGAGAGAGACTTTGAGTCCAAAAAGTTATCACTGGCGCAGTCGGTAGGATACGTATCGAACGTATCAGTTTTCGTTTCGGGTATTGATTGATTGATTGATCGGGTATCGGAACTGTTGACTTTTTTTTGTGGAGGTGTTGTAAAGGAGCGGCTTTTCGAAAATTAAGAAACCCAGTCCATCGCGGACCCGTAGCTGCCCTCAACAGACAAAATCATCGGGGATTGGAACAGAATCGTCCGATCTCGCAAGGAAGCCATCTGGGAAATTCAAAATCAAGGAACCAGTTGTCTGCCTTATAGGAGGATGCTCAAAGTCTTCGTAACTTTGATGTAAGTCGATGATATTAAATAAAATTAAATACATCAGAAACTTTTGGAAATTTGAGATTAAACACTGGAACTCCTTCAGATGACTCTTCAGATTATTCACAAAGTAATACTGAAAACTCGATTTCAACAATGACAAATCAATTCAGACCAGAATACCTCAAATGCGTACCTGAATTCGATGGCAACCCTAATGATTTGAACAGATATTTATTGGTTTGCGATTCAATAATCAATATACTTTATATTGCAGCAAATCCAGCAGATTTTCAAAATGTTTACTTGTTGAATTGTCTCATTTCAAAATTATCAGGCAACGCCAAACTCGTCGCTAATATACAGGATGTTCATTCAAACAGGCAAGAACTTGAAGATAAATAAACAAGAAATTTCGCGGACCATAGAGAGATGAGTCTTGCCTAAATCGAGATTCAGTTATGCTGAAACAAGCATGATAGGTGTTCAAATATATTGAACCTTTTATGCAATTATATTGATGTACACGAAATTACGAACCATTCTAAGAAATTGAAACGCGATTTATATAGTAACTTGATACTCAGAACTTTTCTTTCTGGTGTGAGAGAACATTTAGGTATTAGTATGCGAATTATGAAACCTGAATCACTCAGTGGAGCGCTACAATTCGTTTTACAAGAGTATAACATACATTATTTCCAAAATTATTCAAATAAAATTTTATTCAAACCTAATATTCCATAACCTAGGCCACAAATGCAAATTCTGCAATCATTTACTCCGCCAAATGCCCATTTCAATGCTAACACTTCGAACATTTTGCTCAGATCACAGAATTATTTTTCCTCTCAGCCAATACCTATACAACTAAGAACGCAAAATCAACCCCAAAAATTATTTACTATCTCGCAAGTTTTTAGGCAATCGTATCAAAATAGAAATGTTTTCAGGACAAATCAAAATCAATAATTTTCTAAGCCCCCACCTATGATTGTGTCCATTCGAAATACCTTCAACAAACCAACTCCAATGAGCGTATCAACTAGAAATAATGCTAACAATCAACAATGCCCTTCAACCTCACTTTATCAGCAACCCCAAAAAAACTTTATATCGGAAGAATTATTCAATAAGGTAGTAAGCCATAATGATGAATCAAATTATATCTCTGAACAAGAGTAAGTTTTATTCGTTCAGAATTACATATTGGTTTACAAGAAGTAATTTAAAATTTATCTTTTCATATGACGATCTGACTCATTGAGTCACTGAAAGTAAAACAGAGAGAACAGGTTGAATGATTACTGGAAAACTATTTAGTTTGTGGCCACATAAGCAATGCTTGTGTTGTAGCCAGCAAACAAGAATAGTATTCCTGACCCACATAACTCGAGCTAATTATATAATGACTAGAGAGAGAGAGAGAGTGAGAGAGGGGGTAGGGGGGAGGGGAGAATTTGTCGAAGACTATTACAATGCCTATTACGGAACTGACGAATATCAATGTCCTACAGAAAACATCCAACAAAATAACTTCGAATATTCTGAGGAAAGTTTTCGAGAACGTCAACGACCAAAAATCAAACTCAGTTTCTCAAATAATATCGTTCAATAATGCCAATTCTAGTGAATTGTCATATATTACTTTCCCAGAATATGACGCATTTATTTCCAAATTCAAATGAGTACGATCCTTTCATTGTTTTAACCGTTTTCCAGAAATCAGCCCTCAAATACAGTGCATTTGTGCCAGCTTCAAGATTATTCAATTTACCAGTACAGATAAATCTGAAATTCTACCTTCTCAAATTCCACAATATTTTCAAAGGTTCAATTGGTCTCGATGATATAAAACTCATACAGGCCAGCTTAGATTTTGGGAGTGGCTATCCCACCACTCCTTATGCTAGAATTAGGCTCCAATTTCAAAAAACCAAAAATAATTTGAACTTCTAGATCTTTCAAGAATACGAAATGATCACTTGAACGCGAAGTAAAAGAATAGTATATTATCGATTCGTAAAGTATACTCAGACATATTTCACCACGAAATTACATCCCTAACCTTTACAAGCCGAGTAAAACATAATATACGAACAAGCGACGGGGTACCGCTATATAAAAAATATTTCCGATATCCATTTATACACAAACAGGAGGTCGAAGAACAAAACAATAAAAATGCTTGATCAGAAAATAATCCGACCAAGCAACTCCGTGGTCCTCGCCCATCTGGGCGGTACCCAAAAAGACGGACGCTTCTGGTAAACAGAATTGGAGAGTGGTAGTTAACTATCGCAAGCTAAATGAGAAAACCATTGACGACAAATACCCGTTGCCAAACATCACCGATTTGTTGGAAAAGTTGGGGAAATGCCAATTTTTCACGACACTGGACTTAGCCAGTGGCTTCCATCAAATTGAGATGGAAGAGCGGGACATTCAAAAAACTGCTTTCAATAGTGAGCAAGGCCACTATGAGTAACTCAGAACGCCCCTGCTACATTTCAGAGGCTTATAACATCCTCCGTGGAATCCAGAACGAAAAATGTTTGGTGTACCTGGATGATACATCATATTCTCCACTTCGTTGAAAGAACACCTTGAATGACGAAAATCGGTATTCGACCAATTACGTGAGTCTGACTTCAAGATTCAGCTTGATAAGTCGGAATTTTCACGCAAAGAAGTAGCGTACTTAGGTGACATTGTGACCCCTAAAGGCGTCAAGTCGAACCCTGATGAAATCAGGGCTATCAAACATGTTCCTATACCAAAAACAACCAAACAGCTTAAATGATTCCTAGGTCTCTTGGGCTACTATCGCCGCTTCATAGACAATTTTGCGAAATTTACCAAACCCCTTAACAAGTGCTGAAAAAAGGGAGCTAAAATTGAACATAATGAAGACTTTGTAGAATGCTTCGACGCATGTAAGAATATGTTGATAAATGATACAATTTTATAGTACCCGGACTTTTCGAAACCCTTCAACCTTACGACAGACGTTAGAACTTTTGCTCTAGGGGCTATCCTTTCTCAAAGTCCCATTGGTCAAGATTTACCTGTCGGCTTTGCGTCTCGAACACTGAATGATTCTGAACAAAATTATTCCGTGATCGAAAAAGAACTACTCGCTATAGACTGGGCGACTAAATACTTCCGTATCTACCTCTTTGGTCGAAAATTTAACATAGTCACGGACCACAAACCTTTATAATGGCTCTTTTCGTTGAAGGACCCCTATTCCAAATTACTACGTTGGCGAATCAAACTAGAAGAGTACTCTTACCAAATTATATATAAGAAAGGCAAGATGAGTAGTGACAGTGAAGCCCTCTCTCGAATTGAAATAAAAACGAAATAAGTTGACACAGTTTCTGATCAAATCGAACAGATCATTCGAATCATAACAACTAACAAAGACAACCCCCGAAACACCGAAATTGGCCGGTTTATCGAAGACATAGTAACCCCCGGACCATCACGCAATAATGACTTTGATAATAATCTCACGAGGAACGAACAGACAATGACCTTACACCAGAGATCGATGACAACAACGACGATACCATTCACTCAAATGCCGAACAAGACCCTATTGTCGCCATACCAATCGCGCAGTGTGTTGTAAACCTAGGTCTTAACCAAATTATTGTAAGTTCAGTGCTTCATTCTCCAGCTAAACCAAAAATAACCATTTTGTTCGGAAAAAGGAACAAATTCATGAACAAATATTAGAAAATAAATTAGAAAATGACGTATTGAAATTTATCAAAGATTACGTGAATAGTAAAAGATTATTTATTGCGTATCGTAATGGTAGATGTATTGCTCAACATGCAGGGTACAATAAAGCAGATTGCTGAATATCTGAACCTAGAAAATCCGGAAGATTATACTGGACACGACTTAAGATGATCTTCAGCATATAAGTTAGTCGAGGGCGGAGGAGATTTGCTTACTTTGAAAAGGCATGGAGGTTGGCGTTTCTCGACTGTGGCTGAAGGCTTCATCGAAGAATCGGTGAGCAGAAAGATTGAAGTTTCAGTCATTTAAGAACAGTAAGAACAAGGCCAACATCAGAATACAATGCGGTGGGGGAAAATCAAAAACTGAATACTTCCACTAATATAGTAGCACCTTCGCTTTATCAACTACAGTTATCGAAAATGAAGTAGCTGCTAAAGGATTAGCTATTTACAACACAAATTGTACCATAAAAAACTTTTTAACAAAAAATTAATCCGACGAATACGGAACTGAAAAGTAAAGAATAAAATAAACCTTCTTAGTCTCGGTAACCAAGCTCCTAAACTAATGTAAGTAACTAATTTTGAGTCGGCGCCAAACAAACAAGCAAATGAATTAGGTAAGGCGTAAAATGATGGCATCGAGTTGCGCGGTGACATTCTGATAATTTAATGATGTTCGTTGATTGTTTGTTTGGCGCCGACTCAAAATTAGTCACTTACATTATTTTAGGAGCTTAGTTACTGAGACTAAGAAGGTTTATTTATTACTTCCAAAATACTTACTTACCCACTTTACTTCAACTATACCAGTTAAATAATATGATTATCTACTTTTACTATTTGTTGTAATATAAATTATTTTTGTTGTTCTGGTTGGTTTATTTCATTACTTTGTATATCATTCCATCCTCTCATAGAATATAATGGTTTTGACGGATGTGGAACAGAAATAATGTCAATAGCGATCTGTCATTGTCAACTACGTATGTGTGTGCCAATGTTCATGAGTGACTTCTAATGAAATACACTATTTCAGGATTTCCGGCAGTCTCGGACAAGAAAAGATTATCATACAAAATTCAAAGAACAACCCAGGGCTTATTATTCTCAAATTAGGAACAGCAAAGGTAGAAACTTATGCTGACTGATTATTTATTATGATTCAAATCCTATCATTACGGAAATCGACAAATTGAAATCACACTCCCAAACATTGAAAGTACTTGTGAAAAGCAATCAAAATAATTCAGCAGACGTTTCGAATTATCTGAAAATATTACAGTTCTCGGAAGAAATGGTAAATGATAAGTTATTCGAAATTCTTCCTTAGCCTTTCGTTCTGAGAACGTGGTTTAATAAACGGCGTTGGATCAATTTTCAAATCTATCACGGGGAATTTGGATTCCAGTGATGGAGAAAAATATGACCAGCTGATAGCAGAATTGCAATACAATCAAAATAATTTGTCCACAAATATCAAAAGGCAAAACTCTCTTCCTATAGCATTGATCGAAAAATTTAATAATACAATTCAGCGAGTAGAACATAACGAAAAACTTATACAGACAAAAATTGCTCAAATAGCTTCAATAGTGAAAGGTCAAGTATATCGAGAAAATTCTATGTTCATTAATGATGTCATGAATCAAATAATCAATATGAATAGAATCATAAACTCTATCTTGAAGGATGTCGAAAAATCAATTCAGTTTTCTAAATTGAACATTGTTCATCGTAGTATAATGAAAACCCAAGAATTATACCACGAGTTAGAGTTATTAGGACAATTATTCGATAAAGATCAACTACCAATTGAAATAAGTTTCAAGAACACTCTTTTATACGAAAAAATTATTAAAGTCGAAAGCTACATATTGAATTGTAGAATAACTTCCACATTCCAATTCAATTCCAATTTCAACTGGGAGTCAGTTCATGGCAGTTATACCGAAAAATTAATTTCTGGTCAAAAGCGAAAAATATTACGCATTCTTGAGAAATCCTTGTGTGAAAATTGCCCGTCAAACCCACATCTGTCCGCTCACCGACATAAAGAAAACAGCAGAAAGAAATCCTTGCGAAATCCAGCTACTTGGTTTCAAAAACACCTCTGTTGTAGTAATAACTAAGAAAACTGTAGAAGTATATGATTATATTGACTTTGGTTTTTGTACAATTTTTTGACAGGCTTACTTGAATCCCGTTAACTAAATTAACCACATGTATCATATAGTCTGATCAACAAGTTCGAAATGGTGTTAATTATTGATAAAGCTCTAAAAATATTGGATTCGGAATGACGTGTAGAAAATGTATTTCAGTTTGATGGTCTCTTGTGATGGTAGGAAGACGATCCATTTATTTGAGTCATCCAGTAGTTTGATGACCGATGTTGATAACTGAATGGGCGTTCTTTCGAATCCCAGACAGCACAAATACATCTTAAAGACGTCTTTAAGACATCCATTCTAAGATGTTCGGGACGTCTTCAAGACGTCCAGTGAAATCTTAAAGACGTCCAAAGGATGTCTTCAAGACGTCCAATGTTACAAAACGGGACGTCTTAAAGACGTCTTGAAGACGTCTTTAAGATGTCTCTCGAATGTCCAGTTATTGTCCAATACGGACCTGAGTGAAACCTTTTCTGGACATTAAAAGGACTTTAGTATTCAGTACATTTGAGGTTAGAAATGGAATTGAGAAATACAAAATTTGCAAATTTTTTTTTGATTGAATTAAGTCAAATTTTTGTATGATGTTCGATCTCCCGCTTTTCTCAACCAAGCTTGTATGGATTCCTCAGTTTACTTTCGACCCTTGAATATTCTTGTCATTTCACTGGCACCTAGAACAATAATAAACTTTTTTTAAATTATGAAATAAAATCGGGTTTGTCAGAACGTTCTTGCATCATATGGTAAACTCAGGATGTTCAGGTTATATTATGTTTCAAAGCCCAATTTGATTACAAGAGTAGTGTTATTTCCGTTTCATTACAGGAGTCATTACTATCATTTGAAAAACTAAAATGATCAGCTGATGGCGGATCAACAGCTTGTGTTTTTGCTTGTGGTTCGTTTCCTGGCATGGATGAATGATTGGGAATGGAAAAATTATCATTTTGACTATCTGCACCTGTCATTGCATTATTTACAATGGAAAAACTATTATTTTCGTCTTGTGCAACCGTTCTTGTATCTTTGGTAAGATTTATATTTTCCAGGAGTGACATTCGGTTTCCATTACTACCCGCCATCGCGATGTTGGTTGAACTTACGCAATCATCCAAGTATAGACAAACATTGGTATGCCTTTCGGCATCATAGTATATGGAGTCGACTTACCTCGATTGATTGTTTTTTTCGACGATTATCAATATCACTGTAACACATAAACAACGCAACCACAATAACTAGTACACAGTCCGAAGTCCAAATTGCTCGAGGAGAAAAGACGAAAGAGGACGAGAAGTCCCGACGCTCGACGATAATTTGCTGCATCCTTTTTCATTGTGCTTTTATGATTGGTTGACAACTGAAATTTGTCAAATCCCACCAATTGAAAGGTCGCCTAATCATTCTTCGTTACATGATACGGAAACCGGTGAAAAAAAAGCTTCAACATCAACAACCGCTCAATGAGATCGCATATATAGGAGAAAAAATGAGGAATGTTCACTTCTCGCGTGGGAAAATTTCAAAAAAAACTATATAGTTATTCAAATTATAATGTACATTTCTGAATACTTATTTAGGATTTTGTTTTCACTAAACATTATATACTGCCTCTTTTAGAAAAGCTTTGATGTCACTTTATTGGAAAAAAAAACAACATTCCTAACTTCTGCGGGACGTCTCGGAGACGTCCATTCATGTACGTCTTGGAGACGTCCATTTTATGCCTCTGGACGTTCAGGCATTATATGGACCTAAATTGGACGTCTTTAGGATGTCCAGTGCTCTTTGGGATATTGAGGTTGTTATGATATTTCATATGTTTGTAATGCATCCCCTGTATCAGTCTGATCAACAAGTTGGAAATGGTGTTAATTATTGATGAAGCTCCTAAAAATATGAGCGATAGCTCATTGGATTTGGAATGAAGTGTAGAAAAATGTATTTCTATGATTTTATAGCACATAAAAAATTGCAATTGTTATTAACAAATTAAGAGGGAAATAAAAAAGCATTTAGTTTTTCGCTAATAATTCAAAAACTTTTGATAATTGAAAAATTTAAAAATAAGGTTTTCAAAGAGGAGGAAATTTCCAATAAAAAAGTCCCAACTCCCGGAACTCCATCTCTATTATTTATAATTTTAATTTAACGCCGAAAATTGCGCTTCGCGCGGCAGTAACCTACGGCATGGGCGCACCGCCGCCGAAAACAGTATACCACATGAAATATTTTTTTTATAGTATTAAATATCAATTCAAACATTTGAAAAAATTATGCTGTCATCTCAACACCTGAAAGAATAAAGTTCCGTTGGAAAGAAATTCTTATGTTGATTTTTCAAAAAGTTATACAATTGTTAACTAACAAGTTTATTTTCGACCTCCGTTTTCACAAAGGGAGGCATAAAAGTTTAAATAATTGACTTATATATATATATATATATATATACTTTTTGTTCTGTTCAAAGTTAAAAATTAATGAAATATTGAAAATATTATGTGATTTTTTTTTTCAAGCAAATGTTATGTTATTGCCGTTTTCGCATCTAACAATGGCATTAAGTAATGCTGGGTAAATTTTTTTACGTTATTATGATTCAGTTTGTGAATCATTTCGTTTGATTCTTTAGTGTTTTCTGTTTGATAATAAAAAGAGTTATTTTCAGAACTAATCAGTTTCGATAAGACCTGCGTAAAATAAATATCAATATGCCTAAAGCATTATCAAAACAGTATCAACAAATAGTAGCGTCTTTAATAGACTACTTTGAAATAGAACGTGAAACTGGAGGACCTTTACTTCCACTAACTGTGTTAGATACGTTAGTACATATATCTATAAGAACTAAATTAAAATTATACACTGACAAAATGACGCAAAGTCGTCTCCACAACATTTAATTTCTTCAAAAGTTCTGTATCAAGTCCAAACTCTTCCAATATTCAGTGGCAAATGGAGTAAATTTCATACCAAATCTCTCAAACAAAAAAAGTTCGAAATCAAGATTAGATTAGATTATACATGTTTCGGACGTATATACGTCCATCTTCAGTAATTTTAGTACAAAGTTGGTAGAACAATAAAATAAATATCATATTATACAAATTTTGCAAAGAAAATTTGAGGTTACTTACAACGTGGTGGAGAGATAAAATTAGAAAAGTTAACTACCGTCTAGTAGGCTTTCTGTGTCATGCCATTTGAACAAAAGCCTACTGGTTCGGTGAATTGTTGGAAAAAATCGACGCCATTGATGGTCGAAATTTAAAAACAATACAACTGCCCCCAAATTGAAGACTAGGAAGTCATCTCATCCCAAATATGTTCTTTACCAGCGTGTAGTTAACTTTCATAATTTTATCTCTCCACCACATTGTAAGTAACCTCCAATTTTCTTGCCAAAATTTGAATAACACGATATTTATTTCAGTGTTCCACCAACTTTGTACTACGTCCGAAACATGTATAATCTAATCAAGAGTTTGGACCTGATACTTGATACCCAACTTTTGAAGAAAATAAACGTTGTGGAGACGACTTTGAGATGACTTTGCGTGATTCTTTCCCAAAATTCGAGTATATAAATATTTTGTATTGATTTATTAATCATACAATATTTAATGACAACAATAATTTCAGGAAAATATATCAATTTGAAAACTTTTAATGTTGAACAACAAATGTTGTAGACATCTTCATGAAAAATTCTGAAGAAAATTGGTTTTACATACAGAAAAGATGATCCACGTCGGGGTTTGATGGAGCTGCCCAGTATTGCAAGTAAACATATACATGTTGAAAAGGGAAACATTCTCAATTGATTGATTTTATGAACATCCTGTTCATATTTTCAACAAATTAAAATACACTTAAACTGAAGGAGGAGGGTTTACGTCAGTTTGTATTCTTGGATGAAACTTGTTTATTCAAAGATGGGAGATCCTGGCATGATTTCAATATAAAAAGTGTTAAAAAGACTAAGGTTGGTAGTGCAAGGTAAATAAAACCATAAAATGAAAGCACCTGCTAATTTTTTTTATTTCAAGGTATATTTTACTTCATGCGGAATGTAGTGCCGGATTTATTTGTGGAGCAAACCTAATTTTTTGCTCTAAAACAGAGAATTGTGATTACTATGGAGAAATAAACCAAAAAAATGTTCTGAATTGGTTTGATTATCAGCTATTAACAAATTTAGTAGAGCCTTCAATAATAGTCATAGAAAATGCAGCACTGTAATTAATAAGGCCCCAACAACAGCAACGAAGAAGGCTGATATCCAAGAATGGTTATCGAACAATAACATTCCCTTTGAAAATACCTTTCTGAAACCACAATTATTGGATTCAATAGTTGCAAAGTAAATGTGACTGTGCTCCAAGCTGAAATAATAAATTATATATTTATTTTGTATATGAAGCTGATACGCTTGCAGAAAAATATGGGCATCAAGTGCTTCGTCTCCCAGCGTATCACTGCATGTTAAAATCCAATCGAACATATTTGGGGTTTTACAAAAAAAAAAAATAGGGATAATGTGGGTAGAGCTGAAAAATCATTGGCTGTATGGAAAAAAGCTTTAGACAAAGCTACACCTGATGTATGTGCTGAAACTGTTCACACAAAAAATAAAATTATACTGGGATAGAGGAGTTGGGTTTGATAGGGAAGATGTTCAGCCCCTTATAATACGATGACGTGATAATGAGTTGTAATTAGAAAAAAAAATGGAAATTCATGTATTTAAATGAAATATTCCATTTCTCATTACTACTATTATAAAAAATAATGTGGGGGACACTCTGATTGTATTTCAACTAAGTAAGTTGGAGAAATAGGTTGAGAGCTTTCATTGATGTTTGAGAAATTCAGTAAAGATACCTTTTTTATGGTAGTACTGTTGGTGTTAGAATCTCTATTCAGAAATTAATGAAATTTGGCATAGTAGTAGATTATGAGAAGAAACAATTGAATTTTTGGTGAGCTACAGAGAACTTTTGAGAATATATTGGCATTCATAATTTATACATTTAATATTGATCCTCATGAGAAATCACAGGTTTCATTGTATTTTACGAAGTATTCTTCAGATTTCTATAAAAAAAGAGAGAAAGAGGGAAACTAATGTAAGAAACGTTTCAGATCTTTGAAAGAACGCCTTGGGAGCATTTTGTTAGATACAATGAAACCTGTGATTTTCCACAAGGCGCAATGTTAAATGTATGAAATTACAAATGCCAATATTTTTTTAATGGTTCTCTGTAGCTCTTCAAAAATTTCAATTGGATTTTCTACTTATCATAACCTACTTCTTCCACTATACGTTCTATAGGGTTCCAACATAGTGGTCTCCATGGGGGGAACTCTAGTGCATGAGATCTAACCCAACTTATTTTGCATATAGCGGAAAATGAAAAGAATCTTCATCACTCAACGTAGAAGAAGATACTATGGAAACATTGTTTTGGATATAGTTCTGCCGAATTAAATAATCACTGTTCAATAGTGTTCTATTAAACAGATCTATGAAAATTCGAGCTGTAATCTGTCATCTTGTAACGTTATTCTCTTCTTAACGTGAACAGACTATACAACATCAATCGATTCATGAATAACACGCTTCATCTGTTGGTTTCATACTTTCATTACTTTTCATACTTTCACTACTGTACTATCAACGCCTCGCACATTTGTCATGTTTGCCGAATAAATGTTTGTTGTTCATTTATCAACGTATGTAATATATCCAACCAAACTGCCATTGTATTGTTTTATATTGAATTTTGCTTTATTGGACGGTTCATAACATCATTATCAATACATCAAGTCAAGTCAAACAATGACAGTATTCGTTAAAACCAAACATTCATTAATAACGCAATACATGAGTCGTATTCGCACCGTTTTCTTTAAATTATTTTGAGAACTAACCATCATATCGATTTTTCAACAATCCCATTCCATCTTAGGTGATTCATAAACCTTCAGATGTTTTAAATAGAAAACTTGTATGAGTTGAGATAACGGATACCTCACAATGATTAGAAGACGGATTTCATCACCGAGGCCACTGACCCCGTTCAATAAACATCGTATCATTCACTGTTAATGAAATTTTCATTATCATGTATATTACTAGATGGCTTGTGTCGTGTGTCGGGTACATTATCAAGATCGTTTCATAGGTATTAAGGCAAAATGAAAAAAAAACCCCAAAAAAAAGTTGAAGCATTCTTCTTCAAAACAGAGTTCTCACTTTAGGTATTATATCATATTCCTCAATACAACTAGTAATGTGGAAAACTCGAATATTGAAAAATAGTTTGCGACACAGGGAGCCCAACAAATATTTTCGTGTTGAAATTTCCATACTTTATTGTTTTATAAACAATTTCGGTTTGTTTTCAATGAGGATTCTTGGCAATTTGTTTTTGAATGAGAATGGGGAGTTAGGGTCACAAACTGTTTTGCCTTTGGAAGTGAATTCAAGTGGCATACAATGTATTCGTGAATTTTCAATTCGCTGTGATTAAATCACCGAGAAATATACACTCACATCATACAAATTATCATTCCTAATTTTGACTAACCTGTAAACCTTCTTTCACTAGTTGTTCACAAATTGCTGCACCGATTCCTGAACTCGCCCCTGTCACCACAGCCACTTTTTCTCTCCATCTATCCATTGAGAGCACCATTTTATTAGTTCACACTTGACGTAGTGGTTAAAAATGATTCAGTGTATACAGTGCGGCTTTTAATAGTCCCCCCCACCTTGTTAACTTTTGAACGGTTCGATGTAGAACAATACAAAAAAAACGTTTAATGATATCACCGATACTACTTTTTGAAATGAAAGACATTGTGATTTCCCGATAGATGGCGCGGGGGGCACACCAACTTGAAAATTTCAAATAGCATGGGGGTTCAAGTGGCACATCGTTGAAAAGATAATTCAATTATCTTTTCAATCCTTTTTTTTTTAATTTCGTTTAAACTGTTTTTCACAATAGGCATTTCAAATGTCAAATATAAGTGCGGATCTGAATGGTACCGTTACCTCAATAACTTTTGAACGGTTTGATGTGAAACAATGAGACATGAAATTCATTGAATGGTATTGCCGGTCCTACTTTTTGAGAAAAGATATATTACAATTACTCGACAGAGGGCGCTGGGGGCACATGAACTTGAAAATTTCGAAAAGCGTAGAGGTCGATTTTCACATCGTTGATATGGTAATTTAATTCTTCTTTCAACTATGGTTGTTCTACGATATCACAACTGCAAGTGCGGCTTTTTATAGCCTCCCCCCCCTTCACCCCTCACTGTTAACTTTTGAACGCTTCGACATAGAACAACGGGACCAAAACTATTTTGGATGATATCACCGATACTACTCTTTGAAATAAAAGAAATTGATTGTGATTGCTTGATAGATGGCGCGGGGGGGGGGCACATCAACTTGAGAATTGGGGGGTCAAGTGGCATATCGTTGAAAATATAATTCAATTTTCTTTTCAAATATCCTATTTTCAAGTTCATTCAATCTTTTTTTCACAATATGCATTAGAAATTTTGTTATACATGACATTTCAAATGCATATTGGGACAAAATGTATTAACGAAATTGAAAAAGACTAGATTGTTGAAAAGAGAATTGAGTTATCTTTCCAACGATGTGCCACTTACCCCCCATGCTGTTTGACATTTTTAAGTTGATGTGCCCCCTCCGCGCCATCTATTGGGCACTCACAATATATTTCATTAAAAAAAAATCCATTCAATACCCTTTTTTTCATTGTTCTACGTCGAACCGTTCATAAGTTAACAGGGGCTATTGAAAGCCGCACTGTATGTATCAGCACATTATTAAGCTTTTATGGTGTTACAGTAATCCCACTATCATCAAAACCATTGATGTTTGTGTCCAAGCGTTGAATTTTTTTAATACCATTTCGCACAGATAACTTAAACACAGAGGATAAGGAAATTACAAGTTCCACACCGTGTTCCTACAAGGAGATGAAATATGTCGATAACTGAATGTTTTTCTGTGATTGCGCATCATGATATAACCCAGATAGCACAAATACATTCTCAGAATATTTCCACAACACACTTTATCATATATCTTGGACATATTATATGAATATTCAGAAAGGACTGCATGGCCGTCACTTTTAATTTCATCCAAAAATGTGAACTATCGGATTCATGCTGGAAAATTAGTTGAAATTCAAACCAACCAGTGTAGGAGAATATATGCCAAAAGAACAAAAAATTGTTAAGAATACAGTTCGCTACTGCCGTTGTTAATTCGGAAGCTACGGAAACCCCCGAGAGCAGGTAGCAACCAACCGCCCACACGGATTCCAAGAAGGCAGTATGATTGGTTGACGTCACGCCGAAAAATCGAATATTGTCCAGTGAGCACTCAACGAGAATATTCCAGCATTATATAAGCGACGGCGAATGCGGCGATTTAGTATAGTCTTTGCTTGATCACTTGGAGTATAGTATGCAATATTTTAGTAGTGAACTATTATTGTCAGAGTACAGTATTGTATTGTCAAATGGAAATAAACATTAGTAAGTCAAGTATTTCAATTGTCACGGACCCAGTTTCGTAAAAGTTGATGTCAGAAGTGAGGATATTACCCAAGTAGCACAGAGTCATAAAATTAACATAATGACCTCTTATACCGTCTTAAAGACCACGTATTTGTATGTTTTAGAACCAAAAAGTTAATGTGCGTTTTATAACCTTCAGGCGTTGCTATGACGTCGTGTAGTAGATATAACGAGAGTACAATAAAGAATTCTCGAGATGAAGTTGTACTGTGGTTTGTATGTAAATAAATTGTATGTGTCGTTAAGTAGAACTTAAGAGCAGTTGCTGTGAGGTTATTATAACAATAAACATATGTGGTTCTAATGAATAGATTTTTGAAACGTTTCTACGACTACATATTGTACTCATGTAATATAGTTTTATCAACTGATGAACTTTGGTCGTAATGATTACATTATGTATTTATGGTTAGATTATTTTTGTTGGTTATGTTATTTTTGTTGGATAGGTATATTCTGTTATGTATGTAGAATATTCAGTTCCGTATGAATGATTAACCTTCGGAAGACTACGAATAATGGAAAGAGTTTTTGTGGCAGACATAGAAGACGAGTTCACTCTTGGGATGGATCTGATGAATGACTATGGATTTTCTTTCGATGGTGAGCAGAAAACCATGAAATTTAGAGGAATTTATTTCATCATCATTTCATCTGAGAGGATCATTGAGACTCAACTAGAAGAAGAACCCTAGGTGCTGCGTTGGAATAGTACAGCCGGGTGAATAATCTTCTATAAAATCATCACTTGCACGAGCTTTCATTAGGACAAAACAGAACAACCCTGTCAGAATTGATGATGTATTTCCTGATGGAATAACAGTTCGGAAAGGAGATATCATAGAAGTATGCTAGTAGGTAGCAGACTTCAAAACAAGTGGATTTAATAACTATCGAGCAATTTTCGTATAATTTATCCGAAGGGATACGAAGCGGTCATAAAATGTATTTAGTTTCCAAAGAAAGTAGCGTATTCAAGTCCGCAGGGTCATCTAGAGGATGAACCGACCTGGTCCAGCATAGGATAGATACCGGGTAAACCCAATTCGATAGCCACCGAGAAGATTACCATTCGCCAGAAATAGGAAGTGAAAAAGCTTGTTGTGAAAATGACCGAATATGGCGTTATCGAAGAATCATCGAGTGATACTGGTTTCCGAGAAAGATTGATCTTCAAGATCCTATGTGGATTAAAACTCAATGATGTCACGAATTGAGACACTGACCACATTAGCAGGCCCACAAGACGAGGAGAAAAAGATTTCGTTTACTATCGGTAGCAGACTGTATCAGTTTACTGTTATGTCGGTCTCTGTAACTCCCCAGCGATAGATTGATGGAGCTAATTTTGCGTGGCCTCACTTTGAAAGCCTGGTGTATCTTGAGGATGTCATGGTTATGCGGATAAATTTCGAGGAATATCTGGCCAACTTGGGTGAAGTTTTTGGACGGTTAAGGAGTACCAACCACAGGCTGAATTTTCAGAAGTGCTCATGCAAATGGAATTCTTGGGCCACACAGTCTCGTCAGGGGAAATCCAAACAAACGAATACGAGACTGGCAGAATCCACAGAATGAACACGAGGTGAGGAGATCTGTGTAGCAATCAACACCTTCCCAATGAGGATTATCACGAAATAGAAGGCCAACGGTATAAACTCTTTCAAGTAAGAAAAATCGATAAAATATGAAGGTAGGAGATAAGGTCTGGAAGAATAACCATGTTTTGAGTAATGCTGCAGAAGGGTTTGCCGCAAAGCTGGTACCAGCCTATGTTTTTTCTACCGTTCTTAGGGTGATATCACCATTGGTTCATCCGCTTGTTGATAAGGATGGTAGATTTGTTGATCCGAAGATGAGGATTAGTGACGGTTGTGATGCTATGGTATGAATGTGTGAGGCGTGAGTGGTGGCCAGTGAAAGACGTGAGTGGCTGAACAAAACAATTTGTTGAGGCTTGTTTTTGATGAACAAGACGTGTAACGGTTGATTTGCGCCACCCTGTAGACCATAGCCAATGGCATCGGAAATTCCGATTCTGGCCGGTCTCGAAGCAGACGAAATCCTATCGTACCTCGCTCGAGTAATCTTTTGTCGTTTTGGGTGTAGCATGAACGTGAGAGTTCTGAAGAAATGTTGGTGAACAGTAGCAATACATTACGACGTCTTTGCATGTTCCATATGGGATGATTTTGTGTTCGAAAAAACCTCGTAACATCTAGGGTCAGTAATATCAAATTTTTTTGAGTTGGCGATAGCTGATACTGATTTCCATAAGTATTTCTGTACCACCCCGTTACGTGTCATTCACAAAACACCACCAGAGCAGTTGTTTTTTCACAACGGGCTATTCTGTCAAACCAGGGTGACCATCTTGTCCAAAATAGAGAAAAAGCTGTACCTCAATACAGAAGCCGCAGCCTCAATTTTCTGCAAGTGGTTGGTCGGCAGAGAACTAAGAATCTTCCTGATCGTAAGAAAAAACGGCATGACACTTCACCCGGCAGTGGGACAAGTACAATACTAGAATATTCTGGGATCCTCAGTGAGTAAACGTTTGATTTTCCTCCCTCAGAGCGAGAAAGAAGAAAAAGGGGGCCAAACCCGGACAATCAGCTTTCTCCTTCACAAAGTAACCTATTAGTCAGAAAGAACATGTTTTTTGTAAATTTAGTAATTCTTAAGAACTCAGTGTGATCTAAAAACACCTTGTATTTTTTTGTGTGGAGCTCGTACATTTATTTATCAGCCCAGTCACTAGGTAGGGCAGGAAATATATATATATATATATATCGATACCTTTCGAGTCGTTAGTGAAGATTGTACAAATCTAAATTTCATTTCATGATCGATAGCCGTGTGTAAACTATTAATTTTTTTATATTCTTCCTATATAAAATTTGTGTACACTTCATTTGATCATTGGTATTTTGCATTCCAAACTGTTCTGTGTTCCATTTTCCCCTCCCCGTTGAAATTTTCGACTGGCGCCCAAGAATAGCATGAGTTTGAACACTTGACAACCCAAGAAAAAGATAGAACCCACGCTCCGGCTCTTCCCCAACAAAAAAAAAGGGTTGTCAGGCAGGTTTCGTTTCACTGGAAGTGGATAGTTTTCCAGGAAAGCGTTACAAACTATAGATTAATTGATATTTCGTAGTGACCGTACACGTTTTCTTCGGAATATTTTTTTGGAATGCTTAATTTATGAAAAATCAACACTGATTGACAAGAATAGGCTTTTTCATTTAGATGACAAATGACTAACTTTGTTAAACTGTCAGACCCAATGACATTGAAGGCGATTTTTTTCTTTAAAGAAAATAAAATATTTCCTATTTTTTCTATGGATAGTTGACTTGAATTTACATGGAGAAAACTCACCATTAGAAAATATTCGTGTACATTATTTTATCTACGAATGAAAGGTTTTTGGCGGTATAAAATAGGTAATAAGTACTTAACCTTACAAAGAAATTTACGAACGCTAATGTATGCAGGTGCATTTGTCATGAAGTTGACTGTTGACATAATGTGAAAATACCGCTAATTTTGAAATAAGCCAATCTCAAATTGTTATTTCAAAACTAACCAATGGCTATTCACTTTCCCAATAGCCAATCATACTTTGGATCTTAAAAAATCATCTAAATGAAAAGGCCTATTTGACAAATGTGTCATTGATAAAAAATCGCTTGCTAGATTTTTGCACAACTTCCTTACACTATTATATGGATGGCATGGATGGTAATTGAAAATGTATGCACGGCAGGAAAATATTTGTTGCATTTCTGTTCTGTTTATATTTGGAAAGCTAATACAAAACAAATGTATGCAACACGTACGCAAATGGCTTTAGCGGACTTCATCTTCGTGTTTCGATTCGTCCACTAAAGCCTCACTTTGCGAACTTGTACATCAGTAATCTCCATCCGTTTTTGTTTTGTGATTTGCTCGAATTATCAAATCTGAAATTTAAAAAAAACATGGAATTTTTATAGTCAATACATATAAGTTATATCACCGACGATGTGTCACTAATTCTGATTGTATTCTCAGGATTGAAGAAGTATGTGCTTATGATATTCCAGTATGTGGGGATTTTTGCCCTACAAAAGGTGGGGTAGAAATGATTTGAACATATGTTATTTAGTTCCGGGTCCCGATGAAAAATCCAAGTTCCCGACCTTGTGGGGGGGGGGATGGAGGGCTGTCAGCGCGGTCCACCATCTTCGGAATAATTCCTCAACGGTTGATCCTACGGCAAAAAAGTTCTTTACAAATTTGAAGAAACATACCCTTCAACCCACCTTTTCTGCAGCCACCACCTCCCTTTTTGCGATTGCATGTAATGACATTCAATAAGGTATCTGGGAATATTTCTCTGACATTGTTACTGGAGATTCCAGCCCCAGTCGGATGGATTTTTTTGGACCCCACGGACACATTTTTCTTGGTGGTAGGTCGTAAATGCATGATACCGTGCAGCGTCTTTCGTTGGTGGTGAAAAATAGATGAGTTGTCCTACAAGAGAAGCAATTGAGGATTGTTAATCTGGTAATAACCCTCGTGATTTCAATAATCTGAACAAAATATGAGATAAGCACATGCTGAAATGAAAATATTTAAATTGGTTAAGATATTCAACTACGTGAATCTTTCCTGAAAAAAAAAACATTAATTTGTGTCTTGGGAACCATGAACAATATCCACGGAACTTGTCAATTCGCCTAGATGAATACAGTAAATGCCTGGAGATTTTTCAATGTTACTTGGGTGTCCAAAAATTTAAATAAAATGCGGTTTTCGCAACACAAAAACGAGGGACGGTCTATACCTGTTTCATGAAACGACTGTTACAAAACCCATGAAACGAAACTTGAAAAATCCATACAAAAATCTCAATATTACTTTGTATAAAGTCATGCCACGGTGGCAGTACAAAAATATATACGCAACAAGAAAAATCAGTTCAGTTTGATAAAGACTTCGCTATATAATTCTATGTTTTATTAGTTTGGAAATAAATATCTATCTATCAATCTATCTATTGTCATATTATTAATATTATCATTTTGAGAAAATTTAGCGTGACTATTTAAGTTGAACGAGTTTTTGGAAGTATGTTCACGTTTCCGATTTACAAAAAAGGGTTCATACAAAAAATGTAGGAAATTTGGTTTTCTTCAAATTTTTATCGGACATTAGACCGTTGAGGATTCATTTGAAAAAAAACCATTTTTTTGTACATTTAATCCAAGATGGCAGACCACCCCGATCTCCCCCCCCCCCATGGTCGAAAACTTGGATTTTTCATCCGGGTCTGGAACTGAATGACATATATCAAAATCATTTGTACCTCACCTTTTTTAGGGCAGAGGCAGAGGCCTTTTTTAGTCCCTATTGAGTGGTTATGATGACGGTTTATTCATTTGTCATTATAGGTCTTCATTATATTGAGGGATCTACATTTCTAGTTTAAACTTGGGAACATTTCGTTATTCCAAAAGTTAAAACGAAAACAAGCTTTGTCTTCATGAGGGTGTGTTCACTCCCCCAGATTCTAATGATAGTTATGGAATTGCAATACATACGTTCCGCCTCTTCTTGCTATTATTCCGAGTCAGACAAATAACTTCCATTTTGAAGGAGTTTCTCAGTTGTTACTCTATTATTCATATAGTTATAATCCTGACTTGACTTCATCCAAAAATATTCCTGATTTTAAGTCAATGTCACTGTGGTTGTAATCCATTTCTACAAAAATATCTGTTTGACTTTTTTTACAATTACAATAGTTTCTCTTGGGTGAAAAGTATAAATATACATTCCTCTCAAAATATTTTCTGAATAAGTACTTTATTCCTCATAATATTGTTTTATTTCAATGTGTATTTCATGAGTATTTTCTTAGAGCTTTCTTGGAATAGCAACCAAAAGACCTAGTCTCCAATCATAAGTAGGTAGACAGGTTCAAATACAATATTTTTTATATAAATGATAAATTCGTAAAAATGCCCCGATATATTTTTGTTGTTGGATATTTTACCCTCGATCCTAAAATGCAGTCGTTGTCATGCTAGAATAGAGTTCCGATATTTTTTACCTCCATGGCGAGAGAAGACTAAGAAGCTGCAAAGAAACATATTAAATATTTCCTCAAAAATTATTTTGAAATCATTCCAATCGACGCAAAGGTTTCTTCTAGAATGTATTCCTTTCCTCTACCTGAAAAATCATGGAGTATATACCTACAGAAATCCACTGTGAAATACAAACAAACTAGGAATATTTCTCACTTTTAATATGAATGTTTTGAGTATTTAATTTTTCCCCAATATTTCCAATTTATTTATTCAATTATATCTTAATAAACGACTTTGACCGCGTGTTTTCTAGAAAGCTATGCTGTTTCATACGCTTTATTTATTCGTTGCAAGAAATTCGAATATTTACAGTAATCATAATAAGCATCGTAATGGAATGCACCAAGATTCAAATCAGCGTGCAGTGTTTTTCTTTCAAGAGAAAGAAAGCGGTTGGGCATTGAGTGAAATTATTTTGCTGGAAGTGGCAATAAATTGGTAATAGGAAACGGCTCATTATTCATAAGACTTCCCGATCAAATTCAGAAGAAACAAGAATGCATCTATATTCAGAACGATGTCCTCTTATGTTTTTTTGGTCTGCCGTGAGTGCACTGTACCCCCTACAGATAGAGTGACCCGCCAATGATCATATCCAAATTATAGAACCCTTCTTAATACACAGGGTTTGCAAACCACCATTAAAATCAATGAAAATTTGAAAAATTAAATAATATTTCGGTGAACGTTTATGCTTCAGAATTGAATGTGGTCGATGAAAAATCATTCTATGTAGTAGTGCCTGCACGAAAAAAACAGGAGCGTCATGTTAATTGCCACTTCCAACAAAATAATTTCAGTCAATGCCCAACCGCTTTCTTTTTTATGAAATTCACAAAATTTATTCAGTATAACATTCACAACGCACTTAAGTCAGTCCCTGAGTCTATGACGGCGTTAGGGACGATGAAAAATTTTTGAGCCAACGCTTCGTTTTTAATGAAATCACCAGTAAATTTTGTATTAACTTTAACCATTCCTACCTGTTTCAAAATATTGGAGATTCTAGATTTGAATAAATGATATGCATCTTCTGAAAACAAGTTTGGGTCTTTATGTAATATTATTATGATGCGGTTATCAAAAATGCAATTTTATTCCTCCATTTCACTCTGCCACTTTGCTTCAATCCAAAACCAATGTGACTGCCGTTATTCATTGAAGCAATGATACATCTCATGGGTTTCAACTATCCAATTTGGTGGTAAATTTTCCTTTTATCTCTCCTATCGAGAATCTGATTTTTTTCAAAGTTTTTCATGTGATTAAAAGTGGATCTAATTGAATCTTTTGCAATACCTACCACTAGAATAATTATCTTTTATTATTTTGAGAGCCGCATCCAATTTTGAACTCATCTTGGGGCTATATTACTTTACTCACCAATAATTTCATTGTGTGATGACTCCGAGCAATGGTTGTGTTTGTTATGAGGGTGTTGTCTTGAAGATGAGGTTGAATTATGATAGCGGTGGAGAAAACTGCAAAAGAAATGAGGTTGAAATGACGTAATGAAAAAACATAAGTCTTAACTCACCTTCTCTCTCTCTGTCCCTCCTAATAGGTTCAGTGTTCTATGATTTCGAAGGAAATGGCAGGCTTCACTTTTCCCACGTTGATGCTTTCTGCAAATCCCGAATAATAACGCAATCCATGAACGTTTTGTTCCAAATAGATGACGGCACGTTTATCTTCTTTCTTGGATCGAGTAGTGCGTTCTTGAACAGTTTCCAGTCTTGCTTCCCGTTGCTCGTCTGTTTCAGGCAAACGGGCTTGACCAGTGTGTACTCTAACGGTCTCCAGTCTTGTTTTCCGTTGTCCGCCAGTTTCTGAAGCCTTTTTCTTTCATGCTTGAGGTGTAGACCAATCGCTTGTCGTTTGGTTGGTATAATTGATTTGATAGCGAAACTAATACTTTGTCTATTATGAATTCACTAACCACTTTTCACCCCATTAGGGATGGAATTAGAAAACGATTTCTTTATTATTTGTAACAGAGAGCCGAACAACAAATTTTCATTAACTTAAAAACTAACGGTACTTCTACACAAACTTTCACCCATTTTACCCCCTTTACAGTTGAATTTTCAAAAATCCTGAAATACGTGTTTTTTTATTTGAAAAGAAGATCCCAAATATCAATTTACGTGACTCTTACTTCAAAACTGGCGGAACCCCACATATCACCTCTTTAAAGATTGAATTTCCCAAAACACTGAAACACGTATTTCTTTATTTGAAACAAAGACCTTAAATATCAATTTTATGACCCCGACTTGAAAACTAACTGTACTTCGAAACAAACTTTCGCATCCCCTTCAACCCCCTTAGGCTTGAATCTTCAAAAAACCTTAAGAACCCAAATACCAATTCCTATGACTCTAACTTCAAAACTACTTCCATACAAACTTTCACCCTCCTTTTCATCCCTTTAGGGCATTCGAATTTAATTAAACTGCCAGAAGATTTCAATAGAACTGAATAAACAGGAATATCTAACATATTAAAAGACTTGTCTCACTCAATAAGACGATGATAGCAATCAGCACCTAACTTGTTTCTTACTTTTTAGTTTCTTTTATTTTATTCCTAGTCGGGTGAAAGGTTTGGAACTTTTTTCCTTTAATTATAGTAATTTTTTTCCGTAGTCAGGTTGGAGTTTTTATTTATATCTTCACGTAAGAGGCCCGTTCCATCGAAGAAATCGTCAATATATTTCGGAATGGGCAATCTGATGAATCTCACCTTCCTAGAACTACACGAGCTGGAAAAAAACATTTTGACATGCGCTATAAATTAAGAATAAATACCAATCTACTTCACTCTTCAAAACCACCAACCGAGCAACGGATTTCAGCTAAAAAATTCAATTTCAAAAATAGCCAAATCGGTCCAGCCGTTCTCACGTTTCGCGCTTACAAGGAATCGAGATTTATTTTAATTATATAGATAAGAGACAGAAGCCTGGAACATTTCAGTAACCAGCTATTATTTCATTAAAAACAAAAACGTCTTATTCCCCAAGACAGCCGACTACAAATGCCTTTAAAATAGGTGTGTGTTGTCGAATATCCATAAAAAAACAACTACCTTCCTGGCTAGTGCCTCGACGGACGTTGGCTTACATCCGATGGACAATCTTGCAAATTTTTACAAGGTAACTTCTTTATGTTTATTGCGAAATGGATAATTATTTAAGTGGTTAATATTAATTTTTAACGTTAGAGAAATTTAAAAAAAATATCACAAATTCCGAAGGAATTTTTTATTTTTTGCCGATTTGTCATAAAAAGTCTATTGAATACTAACAATGTGTTTATAGTTATCGTTTACATTCCAAGTCGGATACTTTTAAAACAAAAGCCCTTAAAATAATTTCGCTTCGTGGAGACTTTTTGACAACTATACTTGTGGTTGATTTGTTTGAAAATATGAACAGAATGTTCGTAAAATTAGATGTGGAATCATCTGCGATTGAAAGATAAACTTTAGTCACTATCTTCCATCGTTCAAGATAACCTCTTGTGGGGTATTCATGTTGAAAAGGGAAACATTCTCAATTGAATATTGAATAGAAATATTTTTTTGTGAATTGAAAAATCCACAATAAAAATTAAGTTATTTTTTGTGAATGTCTATCAGAAAACAACTACTTTCCAGGCTAAAGCCACGCTGGACATTGAACTACATCTGATATTATGAAAGGACCCTAACTCAAAGAAAAGGAAACAATCTGAAATTGAACATTTGCATTTTTATTCAGATAGTTATTTGATTTTCTATTCCAGTCCTAATAAAGAGAAAAATCTTTCTATTCTATATTCAATTGAGAATTTTTGCCTTTTCAATATACTTGTGATATTTCAAATTGTTAAAATCTATTAATTATGAACTATTTAGGCAACAACATAATTAAAAATGGATCAATATTTTCTTAATAACATTTATTGGAATTACCGTTTCAATATATAAGAAAGCAAGCTATTTTATGATATCCAATTTAAATTTTTAGCGCCATTTCTATAAACATTTTTTGTATTCGTTATAAGATATATTGATTGAAAATATAGAAAGACTTTGTCTTGAAATTAATGATTTGCGATTCTCTACAAGATAAAAATAATAATCTAAATGAAAAGGCACATTTTCACTTTTAGATATTTTTTTAGTTGGGGTCCTTTCAAAATATCTAACAGATGTAGTTCAATGTCCAGCGTGACTTTAGCCAGAAAAGTAGTTGTTTTCTGTTAGGTATCCCCAAAAAATCACTTAATTTTTATCGAGGATTTTCCAATTCACGGAAAAATATTTTTATTCAATAGTCAATTGAGAATGTTTTCCTTTTCAACAAGAATACCCCCAAGAGGTTATGGAAGATAGTGACCAAAGTTTATCTTTGAGCAAAGATGATTCCACATCTGATTTTATGAAAACCCCGTTCATATTTTCAAACAAATCAATTGTAGTAATTAAGAAAAATCATGATATTTGATATTTAACAGACATGTAGACATTGTGGCAAAATTGAAAGATTTAATCTCATTTACGCGTCATCTGATTTGTGTGGGATCATATTTGTAGAACATCTAATCTTTGGTGAGGCACCGGGAATCAGTCAGTGTTTCAAGTTGGTAATATCATATGTGGTTCGACTTCCAGCTTTAGCGTAGTGCCGGGAAAGTAGTTGTTTTCTGTTGGATCATACAAAAAAAACTTCATTTCTTATAATAGATTTGTTAAATCGGGGAATTATATTTTTCCCATTTTCACATTCAAATGTTTTCTTGTCAACATGAGGTTTTCTTCACCGATGAAATCAACTGAAGATTATCTTTCGTCGCAGAAAATTCAACATATGATTTTACGTGCTGTTCAATTATACATACATATACATATTAACAATGATGTTATCCTCATGATATTTCTAGTAAATGTTATAAAAACATGTTTTTTGGACACCCTCAATTCTACAAATATAATTGGCTTTTTTGAAATCGATATCTTCCCGGTAGAAGCGATATATCCACATGATAACTTCTTGGAAATGAGCAATAAGCCCTTCACACTCTTGACAAAGGGGCTTATTTTTCAATGTGCTTCACAAAGTGACTTTTCCAAGGCAACACCCTCCACTCGTTTTTTCTAAACATACAAAATATGCTCTTCAAATGCACACAACAAAAACATAGGCAAGGATCAGCCTTTCATTCTCCATTATGTTTGATCTATTCATTTGCTACATCAAAAAGTTAATAATTTCATTAAATGTCTTTATTTACCTCGCCCCATGGGCACACGATAATTCCTCCATCATTGTGATAAATCTAATAAAACGACGTTTATGAAGACTCCAATCAGAGCCTACGAAAACGACCAGGCCGTTGTGAGTTTTTGGGATGATGGTAATTTCCCCTAGTGTTCGAGTTTGTACTTTGTGCCGTTATTGTATCCAATACCGGTATTTCTTACCAGAAAACTCGCTTTGGAATATGAAAATAATGTCAATTAATATAATTTCTCAAGTTTTCTCATATATTTCTGAATTTTTACTCATACCTATATAATTCGAATCAGAAATCACCCGTTCAGAAAGTAAACTCCAAGGGCAAAATACAATTATGCCAGAAATCCCAGTGAATTTGTCCGCTCAAATTACATAAAGAATTTGGGTGATACCAGTTCAATAAATGACGTAATTTGGTATATCTCAAAGGTGCGAAAAAGGAATACACAAATTTGGAAAAACAATCTTTGTGAAATCGTTTCCATTTTGAAGGAAGCGGAATAGTACAAAGATCGGGATAGACATTCGAAACTCGTTGGAAAAAAATGTTCTTTTTTTATGATACAGTTACATGAACATCGTAAATTTGAATGCTAAATGCATATATTCATATTTATTCATGGAAGATTTATTTTTATAAAGAGTTGTGGGAATTTTTCTTTTATGTAGAACTCCTACACTAACGAGGGGGTCGTCAACAAAATAATAATAGTAACTCACTATCTTTCATAGCGTTGCACGCCTATGGAATATAACAGGTAAAGCTGCTATATTTTTGAGCCGAACGGTATTATGGAAAGGTATGCCCTAAGAGCCCATTATTAACTCCAGCGAGTTACCCATCTATAGGCTGAGTCGACCTGGAGACTCATTTTACTGAAAAATGCGACTGTAATTCTGCCTGCAGGGGGATTGAACTTCGGTACAGTGGTACTAGCGTCAGTCTTGTGTCCACTGTTTCCACCCGGCTCGGGTTCGAATCCCGCAACTGGCGAATAATTTTTCAAGGTCCCAAGAGTGGTTTTGGATCGCACTATAAAAGGTAAGGCCCCTTCTGAAACAACTAAGAAAGCGGTTGAAAACAATTCAACTATTTTTTTTACATACAATTCTCAAAAATTGTTGTGTGTACATTTCGATGTCACTGGGCCAATCAAACATCAGATGTTAATTAACCCAGAAGAATATTTGATGTAATTTGAAAAAAAATCAGCTGTGGGACACCCCAGAACTTGACGGGCGCGGGTCTCGGGAGAATGGGGTTAATTTGAAATTAAACATTGATAAATCATTTTCAGGGACGAAGTCAATTTCATCGATCAATTCAACAGTCAATTCACCGGTTCATTGACCAAGTGAGATATTTGACCCATCAATTGAGCAGCCCTGCACCAAACGCGGGTCGTCTTAGTCAAAGCCGTCTCGGATGGTAACGCCCAGGATAAAAATTAAACATTCATAGCGCCAGACTGGCAAACGGTGGAAAGCTCCAACTGAAGACTCAGTTTGGCTTCTTTCCTGTATTGATCCCTGCCGAATTTAGTTCTAATCCATCAGATAGATTTTGAATAATTAATTGGCAAAGTTTTGAATTTTGACATTATTTAATTTTTGAGAAATGTCAGTTGGAGGAATAATTTTGACAGTTCTGCATACAGTTTTTCAAGGGCTTTCAAATGACATATTGCAAGTCATGTTCCGTGAGCTATAGTTTCTCTCATTTTTCAGTAGTGACACTTCCGTTCGACAGATGGCAGCCAAAAACTAATGGTCGCATTCGGGGCAGAAATTGTATCTTAATATCAAATTTCAGCTCAATTTGTCGAACGGTTTGGCAGTTATCGTGGAAGATTACAGACAGACGGACTTCACTCTGGAAATGGTTTCAATCGTCTCGGGGGACCACACAACGGATATTTCCGTCGATATCACTTTTTTTTTTTCGCGCCAGTCTACCATTAGGAATTTGTTATCATTTGATACAAATTTTGCAGATAATTGACGAGGACACAAAAAATTATTATCGCTTCAAAATACATAACGCTTGTAGAAAATTCACCTAGAAAACATTTTTTGAGTCAAATTTCAATAACAGCAGTTCCCATTCGTTCTCATTCAGCAAATTTTGAAGGTACTAATATTGGCGCTCCCGAGCAGCCAATAGGCGTAATCGGGTTGAACGGCAATGTTGCCACGTTTCTCAAACTATAAATGTCAGAACTAGAACACTATTCGCAATGTCAAGCGATGATGGCGGATTTGAAGGGTGTAAAATCATTTGATCTGTCATAAAACAATATATTGTCGATTTTACAGTGCACATAAATCTTGTTATTTTTGATATTATGAATCATTGTGGTCCATCAAAACGATTTCTGATAAAGAGAGAGCCAATCATTTATTCTTGTTATGGAGGCACGGCCTAAGATTTGAAAATACGGCAACGTTGCAAAATTGATTGAAGCAATGGCGCTAGAAAGAAGCCATTTGAATTTTGGCGACTTACATTTTTTTTTCAAGTTTTAGAAAAAAAAAAGACAATTACCAACAGACTTTTTACAAGCTGTAGAATTCATTAAAAATATTTTGAAAAATTCGTGTCCTCGTCCATACACACATATATCCAATATGATATAATACGCTATGAAATATTGAAATTATCACCAGCCCGATATAGTGAGTCACCAGGGTAATGGCATGTGTCTCGCACATGTTTATAAAGGTATTTTCTAATTCTTGTAACTTTAATTCATACAATGAGCAGAAGTGAGGATATTCATGGATACGGAATTCAGTATGAACAATGAGTATAGGTACACATATGAGCACGAACGGAAATGAAGCAAGCAGAGGACGCACGTGTATTTGTATGTTAGTATAGATCAAAGTTATTCCGCTTTGTATCACAATTTCGGTAATTTCCAAAGAGTAACAAAAAATCAGTCAACTTGATGGATGTGTCATTCTAAATGAAATGTACGTCTGCCAATAAGGTATTATATCTGCCGCAGGACATCGCTCCATTTGTATTGCTTCTTTTTTATAAACAAGCCGACAGAAGTCCACACTGCAATTGAATAGTGAAATGCAAAATGACGTGTTATTGAGACGCGGCAACTTCCCTGAACTCGTGCGACTTTTGTCCTCGATCCGACTTATTTGTTGACAGTGCATTGAAGTGAGATAAAGCGCTGTTCGTGCTCAGTTTCAAAATTTGAGAATTCAGATAACAGTATAAAGACATATTTCAACAATGGATGTTGAACAACGTCTCGTATGTCCATCGTTCTGGGGGTCTATTCTCGAATGTCGATCTAAATTTGTCGAATTCGACATTTGTCGGTGGAAATTGTCGCACAACTTGAAATTGTGGTGTTCTCTATTGGTTCCGACATCCAAGTCGTATTAGACAAAAATTGTCGTATTAGACAAAAATTGTCGAATAGCATGAGCTGGCAACAGCGAATTAACGATTCTCGAATGTGTTCTATGCCTATGTGGTTTTGGTTTGAGTTTGAACACGGTTGGAAGTTTGGCTTTACAGTTTTACGCAAACAACATTTTGATTTGAATATTTCAAATATAAGTAGGTACCTCAATTTAACCTGGTTGGTAGGTACTCACCTTTTTTTCAAGAGGTATTGAGGAAGCCCGATGTCCCAGTTTCACAAATGTTTCCGGGATATCAATCAACTCTCTAGCCAATTCCTTGCCTAATCTGAATGTTTTCATGAACTTTCTATCAGATAAAAGCCTGAACGCATTTCTATATATACCTTGTCTGTCTCGAGGCCGTTGATAGTTTTCTTGATTTTCAAAATTTTCAATCGTAATCAATAGAGCTGCCATTTAAACCTATGAAATTGATAAAGAAAATCTGTCAAATATGTCATCTCGCATTCGACATGAAATTGTCGACTGCTCTACACCAGTCTACAATTTGTCTATCGAAAATTTTCGAATGCAACATTTGAGAATGAGAAATTGCGTTTTTCGTTCGACAATGTAGAAATTTCGCATGCGACATAATATGTCACCGTTTGAGAATAGACCCCCTGTAGATGAAAATCGGTGACACGCGGCCCGCTTGGTCCTTCCAATTACATGTATGTTGAATAAAATGAATTACAAACTTCTGTACTCATGATAGGATCTTCTTTAAATTTAGTACAGATATATAAGCGACATTCAACATAAAAATATAATATGTTGCATTTTTTTTTTCAGATACACAATTGTTTATTTTAAATTCTTCTACATTCACTCATAATATCAACCAATTATTGCTACGAAAAAATATAAGATTATCAAAGCGGAGGGGGGCACAAAAACCAAATATCAAATAAATAGGTGGAGCTAATGTACAACCAATTTACAATGAAGTCAGTAAATATAATGAACCTCTCATAGGTTATGTTCGATATGGATATTCCGAATCATTTAACCTGCTTCCATATTTCTATCTAATGAGAAGATTTTCAGATATTCGTGAAAAAAGTAAATATTCCTAGTAATGTCGAATGCCTTCGAACATGGTTCCATTACGGGAGGATTCGTTTTATTTCTGTTAATTGGTGGGTATTGCTTTTTCAATATAACATATTAACAAACCCTTACTGATTTTGTCTTTTATATGACTATATAATATTGACTATATGTGAATGTATAATCAATATGAAAAATATGTCGAATAAATATCACTGAAATAAAAATAAGAAAATAGTATGGGTTTTTGCTTGTACTCGTTAGCCAACAACAATTGCGTCAAGGGCACTGGAAAAATTCGAATATTGATTGCCCTTCTCTAACTCGATCGAATTATTTTGATGGGATCAAGTAAGTAAAACCTAATTATTTTTGATGAATTCGTTTTAAAAAATATTGAAAATCCTTGGAATAATTTATCGGACGACATCTGGTATGTATTATAAAATAACCTCAAATAAAAAAAAGAATATAAAAGTGAAAATTTACATTTTTAGATATTTCTTTTTAGTTAGGGCTCTTCGTCAATATCATCAGATGTAGTTCAACGTGTGTCATAGTCGGGAAAAGTACTTATTTTCTGTTAGATATTACAAAAAATTACTCCATTTTTATTGTGGTTTTTCAATTCTCAGAAGAATCTTTCTTTCCAATATTCAAATGAGAATGTTCTCCTTTTCAACATGAATTCTTCCCAAGAGGTTATCCTGAACGATGTAAGATAGTGAATGAAGATTATCTTTCAGTCGCATGATTCCACATCTGATTTTATGGACAGCCTGTTCATATTTTCAAATAAGTTAGAAATATAATTTTATTTATTATTCGGAGCATATTTGCACTACGCTTCATCAGACTCATATTTTTCCGAATGAGATCGATAATATAGTAATATCTCTATTTCATACCATTGCACACCTTTGGGTATTATGTGTTCTAGGAAGGTAGTGTGTCCAGCACTATGATCCAACTGTCTTTTATTATCCCCAGGGGGAGACTTATTCTACTTAAAAATGCGTTTATTGTCCTGCAGTGGGGATCGAACCCACGTACTCACGTCTGACAAGCGAGTGTTTTACCACTGCGCCACCAATGCCAAATTAATTTTCTCAATGTCGTTTTGTGTTGCATATACTGGGCTTTTGAAATTCAAATTCATACTATTCAATGAATGGAGTCTAGAGTTACTTACTGTTTGCAATTTGACATTTGATGGATGGACACTTGTTGGAATTCATAACCTCCTAGGTCATGTTCACGGAATAATTCCTGAACAAAATAATTTTCATATCAGGATTCTAATTGATATTGAGAAGAATGATATGGAGACATGGATTCAAGCAAAACATCTTTTCTACATTACTAATAGGTTCATTGGCTAACGGTGCATTTCCGTTGAATGAAAAAAGTTACTACCAAGTAGTTTGGAAAACGATTATCCGTTTTCATTTTCTTGGTATACAAAACCAACACATGAATATAGTATGGCGTATATTGTTTCTATCGACAGGTGTGTAGGTATCTGTGTAACTTTTACATATGTGTTTGTGAATATCAAAAGATAGTAATTTTCCAAAAAATACGGATATAGATGACATCAGTGCCCTAACATATTTGCAAGGAAAAACAAAAGAAAAAAAAACGGATATTCTCCACGATCTAGTCGAATTCACACAGGCCTGTACCGATTCGTAGGTGAAGGACGTGTCAGAGGAACTTAATAAAATCACAGTGTGATCAGACGAATGAATAGAAGTAACCCTAGTAACCCGATACTCGAACAATCGACAGTGGGTCGTCAGTCAAGGGTGGCTTGATTTTACAATCCCCAATTAGAAGGCGTACGTTTAGCGATTAAAGCCCATGTCATGTGAGTAATCTGGTAGATAATATTATTATTTGGCTTGACGGGTGAATTTTCGGGTAAATAAGGCCTTTCATTATTTAATTATCGAGCAATTCGTAGTAAAAATTCAATTAGAAGAATTGATATTGTGAGTAATTTATTTTCTTTGGGGAAATCAAAATATGTGGACGAGAAGTATGGTTGAAAGGGAACTGTAATTGATTTCACATACTTTGGTATCACCAGTATATTGTCGAATCTGATTATATACAAACCCATCAATTGGACTTCGTTGTAAGGTAAATGTAAAATATAGAATATGTACTGCTTTTTGGTTTTCAATATTTATATGCTTGTAAACAATTTTGCGATAAGTATAAGTGAACTACCTTTTCTAAAATTATTCGAAATAGAATCCATAGTTCGTAACAAATTAGAGAAAACATCAAATATGTTCAATAAAACATGGATAAATACTTTTCCGGATAATTTTTCTGTTGTTTTTGTCGAGGAATCGTCGATGATATTCTATCGAAGACTACTATTGTCTCTACTGATTACCATATATAGCCTGAAGATAGATGGGCATACCTGGTGACACATGATATCGGGCCACCCCTGTAACTTCTGCAAATTCGGTACATTTTGATCAAAAATTATTTTTTTTCAGATGAAACCCCTATGGGTCACCTACCTGTCTCTCTAGAATATTCATTAAGGAAAAAAATAACATATTATTTTTGTATTTCGGTGCAGTAACAAATTGTACAAAAATCTACAACTAGTTCATGAGTTTCCTTGCAGTTCGAATAATTTTTCAACTTAGTAAGCTGTGGAAAACAACATTTCTGAATCTTGTCAACTAATTGTGTTTCGCTGTCATCTTTCATCTCAACTCTCAAAAATTAGTTAATTTCCGGGAATTAGTTTAGTAGAAATGTAATATCAAAATTATAGGTTCACACGAAGTGAACAGGTTGATATGCTATTAATTTACGGAGAATGTCTTGAAAACATCGTCGCCGCTTGTCAGTTATACGCTGAACGATACCCACATAGAAGAGACCCACAAATAACCTTTTTCAAAAATGTGGGGAGAAGATTCCCAAAAGAACCCAACAATGGAGAAGATGATCGTAAGTGAGGAGGCAGAAATGAATGTTTTGCTTATGTTGATTTTGATCCAACCTCTTCGACGCGAGAATTGGAATACCAATGCAATGTCAGTCGAGAAAACGCTGGAAGAATTTAAAAAAAACACCATTATTGTGCTTATAAGTATAACTTACACAATTATTTGACAATATTCAGAAATGTTGTTTTCCACAGCTTACTAAGTTGAAAAATTATTCGAACTGCCAGAAAACTCATGAACAAGCTGTAGATTTTTGAATTCATACAATTTGTTACTGCACCGAAATACAAAAATGATATGTCATTTTTTTCTTCGATGAATGTTCTATAGAGACAGGTAGGTGGCCCGTAGGGTTTCATTTGAAAAAAAATTAATTTTTGATCGAAATGTGATGTGACTGAATTGATTAACCAGTGAGTGACACAAAAAATAATTCTTCAGAAAAAATTGTTCTTCTGTTATTTGCGACTCATTGTGAATAGCTTCGACCAATCTCATTTATCCACGAGATAAAATAAAAACACAATTTCAATTTCAATTGTTACAAAAAAATTACATTTGACATAAAGTTTGCACTTGTTTTGACCTGTTGAACTTGAATATGTAAAAATATACAGGGAGTTCCATTGGAAAAAACAAAGTTACTGGCATTTCCAGAAAAACCGGAAGTCCACCATATTGGATTGTAATGTGATCAAATCCGAAATGATTGCTTATGTAACTGTACCAAATTCTAGAAAAATCCGTTCACGAATGCAGAAGTTACAGGGGTGGCCCGATATCCGGTATGTTTAGGGTGAGTTATAGGGTAACTTCGCCAATAAGTCTGCCCGTTCAGTAGTATACCACTAGCTACTTTTTTGTAATATAATTTGAATTCATAGACCGTAATGATTTTTAATTCATTCACAATAATATATAATTAATATTATATATTTATTGAATTTTCTCCAATATCAAAGTGTCTTCAGATTGGTCTCACGCACACAAAAAAATTTCAAATTGAGAAAACTGATTTCTTTGAGAATTCAAGTACATCTTTCCTTTGAATTGAGCATATTTTATTTGACTCGAAAGCTTTGTTATTTTCAATGGAAGAGAATCATTTTATTGAAATATATGCTTAAACCAAGTATGTCATTATAAAAATACAAATATAAATTATTCAACTTGATATTAACGATTTTCTCTAATTGAAAACACGTAATATTTTGATTCAATACTTTTGTTCCTTGATACAAGGATATAAGTATGCATGGCTTCAAAGGAAAAAACAAAATTTCTTCAGGTTGATATTTGATTTTTTTTTGAAATAATAACTGAATGTTTCCATTGATTACTGCCTTTCCTTGATCCCACAATTTGAATATGCATAATGGAATTTCTTCAAGTTGATATTACGATTTCTTCGAATTGGTAAAACGTAATATCTTGATTTGATACTTTCTTCTCGTCGATACAAGAGTATAAATATGCATTGCTTTAAATAAAATAAAATAGTTTCTTCAGGTTGATATTTATAATTTTTTCGAATTGAAAAGTCTAATATTTTGATAGAATACTTTCTTTCCTTGATACAAGAAGTTAAATATGAATTTCATTGATTGTAATTGTTTGTAAAATTGTTTTCTTAGTTGTTTGACCAACCCTCAGAAGTTAATGAAAACTTGTACGAGTTAAGATCACGGGGACCTTACCTTTTATAGTGGGATCCGAAAGCATTCTGGGGGCCTTGAAAAAAATTTCACCAGCTGCGGGAGTCGAACCCGTACCGGGTGGAAACAGTGGACAGAAGACCAACGCTCGTGCCACTGAGCCACAAGCCCCTTGAAACAAGAAATGTAATTTCCTCAAGTTGATTTTCGAAAAAAAATCTAATTTCTCAAAATTCATCGGTTTTTCGAATTGAGAAACCTAATACTTCTCCAATAGTATATTTTCTCAATCCAAGACTATTTATATTCATTTTTAGGGGTGTAGGTTGATTCACGCTGGACGGAGGATAATGGGTTAGAGATTGCCCCGCAGAAAACCGAGGCTATCATAATCAGGGGACGCAGGAAGAGGGAAGGAATTCGCTTCGAGCTGGCTGGCACGGAGATAATTCCAAAAAGATTCGTTAAGTATCTCGGGGTTTGGCTTGACGACAAACTGAGGTTTAATAAACACGTCAGGGAGACCTGTGACAAGGCGAATAGGCAGGTGACGGCCTAACGAGGGTCCTTTCAAACACAAGGGGACCTGGCCTATATAAGAGAAGAGTGATGTACGGAGTGGTGCAGTCCGTCCTCCTATACGCGGCTCCCGTGTGGGGCGATGTCACCAGAGTTAAGACATACAGGGGCATGTTGATATCAACGCAGCGGAAGATGCTACTCCGCGTGGCCATGGCCTATAGGACTGTGTCGGCTGATGCATTGTGCGTCATAACGGCAATACCGCCAATAGACCTCATGATAGAGGAAAGGATACGTCTGGATTCCATTCCCAATCTGACTGAAAGGGGAAAGAAGGAAGAGAGGAACAGGACCATTGAACAATGGCAAACGCGATGGGATGAAAATACTACCTGCTCAATGGACCAGAAGACTCATTCCGAACCTGAGAGCGTGGATAGAATGTAGCCATAAGGGCACAAATTACTATGTAACCCAGGCCCTAAGCGGGCATGGGTCTTTCAGAAAATACACCTATAAGATAGGAAAAGCCGCGGACGATTGGTGCTTGTATTGTGGTGAATGGGATGACCCAAATCACACAATATTTGGATGCAAGAGATGGGAACGAGAGCGACACAACGCGGAAATGGCCTTGGGGGTAACAATTATGCCTGAGAACATGATCGGACTCATGATCACTGATGAAAGAAGATGGCAGGCGGGCTACAATTTTCTAAGACAGGTGATGGAGGCTAAAGAAAGGGAAGAGAGGGCTATGCAAAGGCAGGACCGATTCCCAATAAATGATGGAGATGAACTGTGATATTTGAGTCTGTGATACCTATGTTTGTGATATTTTAGTATAGTATTTTATTTATTTATGTACTGTACGTGACGTGACGTGGAAAACCCATGCGAAGATAGAGAAAGAAGCAGCTGCATGGTACGCCGCCTATGCTTGACGCTATGTCGACAAGATGGTCCCAAGCATAGGAGGGCGAGGGGGGGTTTTAGTCGGAGTTGCGCCCGACACTACCTGAGCTGATAGACACAAGGCCCAGGTGCCAAGCGGTTTCCCCCTTCAAAACAAAAAAAAGATTGATTCAGAAATAAAGTCATGAACTTGAGTATTCAGATTGTAGTTTATTTATAACGCCTCAAAAGTTAAGGCTGCCTGTAAGTCATTGAGGGTTGCTCTGCAACTCAGTTTTTGGAGACAGGTGTAATATAGTACAGAAATTACGTTCACCTAATATTTTCCTGTAATTTCCTTTCATATATTTTATTATTTTTGTTCGTGTATAAATAATTATTTCTTGAAATATTCCTATTGTACAATTGCATATTATAAGCTGAGTACATATGTATTTTATTGTTTCCTTTAATTAAAAATGATGACTACACTTTTCATACGAGGCGACTTGGATTCATCGCATTGTTTCTAGAGAATGGTCATCAACCAATCATAAGCTGCCTTTTGGCGTGTCCATCATACGATATTTGTCACATGATATAGCTCACTTGAAAAAACTTCCTAGATGAACTTAAGTCAGTCTAGTATCAGTAATTGTCTATTCAACATCTGACCTGCATTGTTTGTGTTTGAATCCAATATACCAACTTCAAGGATTCTTGAGTTTAATTTCACTACATCAGCAACCTGTAAGACCAACTTAACATATCAAAATAAACCACCACACAGGTATTGTTTCATTTTAATGGATATGAGTGAGTATAACCGAAAAAAAATCCTTAAAAAAATTATGTTCAAATACAAAATACCTAGTTCACTTCTTTAAACATTTCAAAAAGAAAATGAATAAGCAAGGATATAACATTTTCATGTTTTTCCCACCATAAAAGTGGATACAATGGTGTCACTTCTTGGTTTGTTTGGATAATGTTCGATTTCACATTTACAGAAACTTCCTGGAAACGTCTTTTTCAGTTACAAGGTGAATTTTCAATTATTTTTTAAACATTGTCAACTTTCTATATTTTTGGTTATTAGATTAGGTATATTATCCTTGAATTTGTTTTCTCTTTGAGAACGATTTTCTTGAAATGAATCATTGTAATAAATCACCATCTCCATTTCAATGATCTCATTTCAAGAATGCCAATCTCTTGAAAATT
This sequence comes from Gonioctena quinquepunctata, assembly GCA_018342105.1. NCBI lineage: Eukaryota > Metazoa > Arthropoda > Insecta > Coleoptera > Chrysomelidae > Gonioctena > Gonioctena quinquepunctata. The sequence goes on from JAFIRS010003541.1 coordinate 102,591, forward strand.
GGTAGCTGGGCAATTTGAAGGGGAAGAAAAGGCGAAAAGGCCAAGTTAAAAAATCGGTTTCTGCAAGAGAAGAATATATTTCGGTACCTAGGTATACAAAGGAAGAAAAAGACGTTTTTAAATTAAAATTATAGGTAGAAATGATGATTTACAAACTGCAATAACACATAAAACGCCTGATATTAATAATATTACCCAAGCGGTTTCTATATGCAGTCCGGCTGGAAATTCATGAGACTAACGCTAGACTTTATGAAGCAGTTGTTTGACACCCAGACATCTCGAAATTCATGCAATAGCATCGCGATAAATAATAATACACTTGGCAACGTTCATTTATTATCAAAGTACTTTCTCAGCTCAGGTTATCTTTCATTTCTACCTCTAGCCACGCGCGCCATGCTGCAACAGTAAACTGTGTAAACTGTGTTGTGTTATAATAAACGTTAACATGGATATCCAACTTCAAAACTTATGGAAGGCAGATGATGGAACCATATCTAATTTCCTTGGTAAGTATCACATAGCATTACCGAGGAATGGCGTTTTTTTAGATAAACATTTTGTCGACGATATACCTATTGGCTTGTTTGAAGTCACTATACTATATGATATGAAGGAAAGTAATCTTTTTGTAGTTAGTTGTCAACTCGTATGTTTTTGAAAAATAATTCCTTTTATTGATGTATTTTTCTTCATTTCCTTTAATTTAGGGAAGTGCTGTAAAAGGTCAAAAAACGGGCACCGACTATTTGAAAATTGTCATATTCATGGTTTAAAACCATGAATATGCATTTCTTTGAACGAAAGAAATATTTGTTCAATTCGTCTTACGTTTGGAATATTCTGCATGCGTTTGAATTCAAAGGAAATCACATAAAATTCATGACTGAAGAACAATGACATACCTATTTATTATTTTTTGCTTAAATAGTGTGTTCATTCCAAAAGAAAATATTGCATCAGGATATTTTTTCCAAAAGAAACATTTCATAGCATTAATTGAAAACTAATTTATGAACATCCTGTTTATATTTTCAATAAATTAATTTATGAACCTATATATTCTAATGGTGAAATTTGGAATAATTTGTGAATATTCCATCTTTCCATATGTAATGGTTTCTAATAATTTATAAATTTCGAATTTGTCAATAATATTTTTTCAGATGTAAAATTGATCAAACAGATTTTTCTTCTACCTCAATTGATTCCACCTAGGGGCAGAGTGAAACTGAATAATAAAACTTGGAAATTTTCTGCAGTGGAATGCCAGGAATAAATTTACCATTTCCATGGATCTATTTGTTTTAGTTGCTTAACCAGAGTGTTTTTATGATTTCAGGTCATTGTGGTAACATTTTCATTTTGTATGCTTGCTTTAATATTCCGATATATATTTTTTCTTCATCTCTTTGCCATTGACTTCGAAAATATTTTTGATTTAGATCGAAAAACTGAATTGTTCCTTTAAAAGTTGTTTTGTTTTTATTTCTCTGTGATCTCATAGTATCAAATAACAGTTTTTTTATTTTTTATTCAAATTCTATAAATTGTTAACCAAAGAATTGTATTTTTCAGTTGTTTTATGGCAGAATTTCATTTTTAAACTATGTCCATTAAAACCATAGATAATGTTACTTCAACCATTTTGGAAAACTACAATTTCAAATTATTACGCATTATGTCCCTGTTTGTACATCAACATGGTATTTAGAAGATTAGCTCGATTTTGAGCATTGAGTCTCTATTATTTCTTTACAATTACTTATCATGGATATTTTCTGCCAAAAACTATTTTCCATCAGGGGGTCTATTCTCAAACGGTAACATATTGTGTCGCATGCGAGATTTCTACATTGTCGAACAAAAAACGCAATCTCTCATTCTCAAATGTCGCATTCGAAAATTTTCGATAGACAAATTGTGGAGTGGTCTAGAGCAGTCGACAATTTCATGTCGAATGTGAGATGACATATTTGACAGATTATCTTTATCAATTTCATAGGTTAGAAATGGCGATTTGAAATTTAGAAAATCAAGGGAACTATCAACGGCCTTGAGACAGACAAGGTATATACAGGAATGCGTTCAGGCTTTTATTTCATAGAAAGTTTATCAAAACATTCAGATTAACCAAGGAATTGGCTAGAGAATTGATTGATATCCCGGAACCATTTGTGGAACAGGGACATCAGGCTTCCTCAATACCTTTCGAAAAAAACGTGAGCTATCAAACACTTTTATAAGTACCAACCAACCAGATTAAATTGTGGTACCTACTTTTATTCGAAATATTTAAATCGGAATGTTGTTTGCGTAAAACTGTAAAGAGAAACTTCTAACCGTGTTCAAACTCCAACCAAAACCACATAGTCACAGAACACATCTTCTATACACGTCGTGGGCAGGTTCCGGAGAACTCCGTGCACGAAGGCCTCTTTACTTGGGCCCATTGTGCGCCCACGTGATCTGAGAATCAGCCAGGCATGCCTATTTCTTTGACGAAACTCTGCAGTTTCCTCAGCTGAATCTCTTTGACATCTTCTGGATTCCAAATTATGTTCCCCAGATTGATCTCCCTCAGTAAGGATGTGCGTCTTTCCATTCGTCCCTCGCGAGGATGATGATTTTTGGTCCCTCTTTGAAATTCAGAACCAGCAGGATGATGTCTCTTTCCATTTGTAAGATTGGACAGCCCTCCTTTGCCTTGTTCCAAATGTGTCCATGGTCTGCCTCCGTGACCATCCATTGGCCTGTGCCTTGGAGTCTGTAGGCAGTACGCATGGCTTCATGCTCAATGACTAGGTGCAGAGGTGGCAGTACTAGAGCTCTGGTAGGCGTCGTCCTCATGGCACCTGCCATTTCTAGGCAAGCCAGTCTCTGTACTTTATCTAGTTCATTTCTGGACTTGCTTTTTGTGGTGCCGGTCCACCAAACGATGGACCCGTAAGTTAGCATCGGGCATACTGGATATAATGGCCGTATTTATCCAGTATATGGTTTTTATTCCAGGCCCCACCTCTTTCCGAAGGCTCTTCTGCATGCCCAGTAGGAGCAGATAGCCTTCTCGGTGCAATTTTCAATCTGCCCGTTCCAGGTCAGCTTGGAGTCTATGATGACTCCAAGGTGTTTCGTCGACCCTTTGTACGGAAGCTGTCTTCCTGAGAAACGTATATCTGGAAGAGTTCCTATTTTGCGTTGCTTTTTCTGGATTGACTCTCAACCCTCCGGTAGAACACCACTGTTCTACTCTGCTAAGAGCTATCATGATGAATTCTTCCAGAAGGTGTACCGGTTGGTCTTGAGCCAGCAAGACCAAGTTATCCGCATACGTTTGTGTATACAGCCCTGACTCATTTAGCTCCGTGAGAAGCTCGTCGACCATCAGGAACCATAAAAGGGGTGACAGAACACCTCCCTGTGGATACCTTCTTGATACCTTGCACATAACACATTTGAGAATCGTTAATTCGGTGTTGCCAGCTTATGATATTCGACAATTTTTGTCTCATACGACTTGGATGTCGGAACCAATAGAGAATACCACAATTTCAAGTTGTGCGACAATTTCCATCGACAAATGTCGAATTCGACAAATTTTGGTCGACATTCGAGAATAGACCCCCTCTGCACTCAAATATTTCTGACACCTATACAAAGTTGAAGTTCAAATAACTGTTATTTACTGCTTGCATAATCACAACATATATGTTGATGTTTATAGAAAATATTCATATATCATTCTTCCAAATTTAGTGTTTCAAATCAGTCTATTCTTAAGACTGAGAGTTACTGTACAAAAGGGGGCTAATGCTATGATTCTAGCCCTGAAAATGTATTTCTTCGCCTAAGCAAACAATGAAAATGATTTCTTTAAGTAAAAAAAGTTTAAGCAATATGGATGCATTACCAATCAAGAATATGAAATTATTCAATAAAATTAACGAATGTTTGACTTAAGCAACTGGTATTGTTGAAGGGAGAAAACAAACATTTTATCATGCATAATTGATTCATTCATATCAAGAAATTATTTTTTCTGATCCAGTTAATCAATATGATTAGTCAAACAAATGGTTTCGATGAAGAGAATGAACAAAAGTTTTAAATCATCAATATTACTTTTTCCATTCGAAGTATTCAATATTTAACAAAAATTATTTTTCTTGGATTGAACTAATGCGCTTCTCATTTTAAATAATTCATAATTTTAAATCAAGAAAATTGTGTTTTTCAATCAAATAAATTGATTTCTGACACAAAGCAATGCTTTTATTGAACTAAATAAAATTTTATCAAATTGAGTAAATTTCATTATTAATTGAACATGAATAACGTTTTTATTTATGCATATCTTCGTATTCTGTTGAATGTTCTGTTGAATAAACGACTTTTTTGAAACAAAAAAATAATCTCTTATCTACAAACAAATTATTTACTCAAGTCGATGCAGTCATGCTTGATCCAAGATATTTTTTTTGTGTGTGTGAAATTTATAAATTGAGTTGAATTGATGAACTTATAATAGTACTATGAGTGGTAATTGTACCAGTTCATGGGCTGGTGGTCGTGAACGTAGAGGCGCTGGCTGATTTCCAGATGGTCCGAGTTCGAATCTCGGCACGGCTACTGAAATAAAAAATTATTTCTGTAGTTTTGTTGAGCGGGAAGATATAGGTGACCAACCGAACATTCTTGGTACCTAGATACCAATCCTTCGGACTGTCCGCGGTTTCCAACCGAGTAGTGCTTCGGATGACACTTGAAAAGCTAAGGTCCCCATCTTCTTAACTCTCTGCTGGCGGTTGAAAACAATTTTAAACAAACAAACAAACAAAATTTAAACAAAACAAACAATTTTTTTATATCTTGTTAATGGTTGAAAACAGCGCAATACCTAGTGATTTTTTTTATTGGTACAAAGATTCAGGGGGTCGACTGCTGTTGCGACAATTAGCCAAATGATCATATTATTTTGACTAGATACGTCTTTCAATACCAGTTATCGACCGACGCCGATGTTAAAACAATTTTTAAAATATTGTAATGGAATATTCATTTTACCGTCCAAATACTGAGAGGCGTCAATATTGAATTCAACTCGCTGTTAGACACATGATTTGAAGCCCATATCATCACAATATACAAAAGTTTAAAACTTTTCCCTTTCAGACAGAAAAACATCGAAAATTCTCCGAAGCCATTGAACAATGATAAATATGATAAAACGCTGAAATCTTCTGAGTCTACTCAAGGGACAGATTGCCAATAAATTACTGCTAATGGGTCCAGTTCCATATTTGAATGTGGAAAATGCAAAATATGGAAAAAATGTGGTTAGAAAAAAAGGAACTGGTGAATTTTGAAGATAAGAAATCGTTTCTAAAACGCAATGAAAAACACTATATTTGAAGTACATAAGAAAAAAGTGTGCAATTGAAAAAATCATGAATATGTGAAAAAAATCATGATTTTTATTTTGTTTTTTATTTTCCAATTCAGAAGAATGAAACTTACCCATTTCATAGACACAACATTATCTTTATGGGGCATGATACTAATATTGAATATTTTATAACATCAAACACAAAAAGTTTTATTTTTAATTTCATGTTTTCATTCTTATGAATTTTTGGACGATACTCACCCCTAGCATCACTGGTAAGTCGAAAGAGTTCTTGCAATATGATATACATTATCAATTGCCATGCACAGGAGGCTGTGCAAACATGAAAAAGTTAAAACCGAATGTTTATTAACAACGCGTTTGTCAAATATTTGATATTTAGCGTTTGTTGTTTCTGAAATATGTATTCCAAAAAGGTCTTTCAAAGAAATCGTGTAGGTACTATAAAATTTATATTGATCTGTAGTTCATTGCCTATCCTGAAATATCTTTTAAGTTATAAGTTTCCTGAATAAACAAATGAGTACTAGTCTACTTAAATTACATTTTGCGGACCCTTTTCGGTTTCCAAATTAAGTATTTTGGAAAACATGTACAAGAAATAGAATTAAGAAAGGAGCGTTCCAATGTTTAATATAAAAAATTGTAATTTATGTAAAAGTAAAAAAGAGTTCATAAACAAAATTTATGAAAAAAAATTGAGACAAGCTTTTATACCAATGCACTAAAAAGGAAAAAAATATTTAATTGTTTGACCAAGATTATTCTGTGAGTAATATATTCAAAATATTGCCGCACAAGGATACCTATTTAATTTTTTCCTTTTTATTGCATTTGTATAGAAGCTTGTCTTAAAAATTATTTTTCATCATTTTCATTCAATTCTTCTTAGCCATTCATGGAATTCGCCATCTTATTGAATTCTGACAAAAATTGATCATCTCCGACCCCAGAAAAACCCACATACCAATTTTGAATGGAATCGAGCCATATTAACAAAACACTTCGCCATCTTGGAGCCGCCATCTTGAATTCGTGGATATTGACAGAAAATCATGATCTCCGACCCAAAAATCCCCACATACCAATTTTTTATGAGCACCTGCCAAATTTTACGTTAATCGGACTACTAAAAATGGGTCAAAATTTACTTGCAAGATTTGAACTGAATAAACATATATGAAATTCGTGAAGTTAAATGAAAGCTTGATAAAAAATAAAACAGAAATGGGCCGTCGGAGGTCTAATAAATATTATGAGAAATTTTAAAGAAATCGAAAAACGAAAAAGGAAATGGACTATTACTTTTACTGTCCACTCAAAAAATCAAGTTGTTATTGAAGAACATACAATAAAAAAAAATATCAAAAAATTCAATAACTCGAATGACCAGTGACCTATTTTGTTTTCCATAATATTGAAAACAATTGGATTATATTTTCAGGAATTGACTTCAAGATGAAGATACCGTTCGAATATCCTTTATAAGTTTGCAATTATGGATAAATTATAAAAAACCTCGACATTAATTCAGCCAATCAAATGCATTCATTTAACCAATCAAATCCCAAATATCATCGAATATACGACCATGTTGCTTGTATATTCGCGAATATACAAGCTACTTGCTATAATGTTTATACAAAACCTATCAAAATAACTCAGTCACTGTCAAATGATGTCCAAGTCACTGTTGAATTGGAAAATGATGTCCGACCGTTTCGGAAACACTTCCTTAGAAGAAATTCGAAAAAACATAAAGAAAGTTACACCATTTTTTTAAGTGTATGTTTGTAATACCTAGCTCGATATATAATGTTGTCATATACCACTTGTGATAGTTATTTTGGGTAGAGAATACTTTGATATTTTTCCGCCAAAAGACCACTCGACCAAATTTCTTATAAGAAATACCTGATGGGTCATGAAAATGAGTATAAAATACGGAAAAATCATTTGAATGTGGTTGGCCCCGTCGGGGTGGACGAAAAGATTATTAATGCATAACGTATTCTTTGTATCAATCCTGAGTTGGTTCCTCATCGTCTTCACGTTCAAATTATTATTTTGAGCCTTTTAACGACCCCTCAGACTTTCCTGTGATCAGGAATCAAATGATTTCTTATTTTCTGGCTTTCCATCGTCTTCGCGTTCCAGTGATTTTTTCGTATTTTGTTGGCTTTTTATGACCCCTCAGTCGGACCCGAAGACCCTGGTCAGGTATTTCATTTATGCTTATCATATTTTATGTAAAAACCCCAAGTTGGTTTTCTTTCGTCTTCACATTCAAATGATTTTGTCCTATGTTTGGTCCTTTTTATGACCCCTCTGGCGAAACAGAAGAAATGTTGCTCTGGTCAGGAGTCTCATTTGCGCATAACGTATTTTTCATCAATCACAAATTGGTTTTCCATCGTCTCGACGTTTAAATGGAGAAGAGATTTTCCTTTGGATAGTAATCATATGTTTGCATGAAGTATTTTCTGTATAGGCCCCAAGTTGATTTCCAGTCTTCATTAAATAATTTTTTTTTTTTTGGGCCTTTTTTCCCTTTGCTCAGTTATCTTATTTATGCATTATATATTTTCTTTAGAAATCACATAAAATAGCTTTCCTCCATTTTCGCAAATTTTTGGGCATTTATATGATCCTTCAAACGAGCCGGAAGAGATTTCCCTGTGGTCACAAATCATATTTTTTCATTATTTATTTTCTGAATTTCTCATTTATGCATAACGTAATTGCTGTATCAATATCAAATTGACTATCCATCACCTTCGGTTCAAGATTTTTTTTTTGTATTCGGTGGGCCCTTGTATAACTCCTTAGACGGGGCTGAAGAGATTCTCCTTTGGTCAGGAATGTCATTCATGCATAACGAATTTCATGGATTTCCATCGTATTCACGTTCAAATTATTTTTCCATTTTTTGTGACTTTTTACGACCTCTCAGACAGCAAGTGGGCGCACAATGGGCCCAAATAGAAATAGAACCGGCCCACATTGTGCGAAGAAGAAGAAAGAAAGAAGACCTCTCAGACATGACCGAAGAGATTTTCCTCTGGTCAGGAATCTTATTTTTGTATAACGTATTTTAATATATACTCTACCCAAAATAACTATCACAAGTGGTGTATGACAAGATTATATATCGAGCTAGCTATTACAAACATACACTTGAAAAATGGTGTTACTTTCTCTACGTTTTTTCGAATTTATTCTAAGGAAGTGTTTCCGAAACGGTGGGACATCATTTTTCAATTTGACAGTGACTTGGACATCATTTGTCATTGACTGAATTATTTTGATAGGTTTGGTATAAAAAACAATGGTAAATACCTGTTTTATAGCAAGTAGCTTGTATATTCGCGAATATACAAGCACATGGTCGTATATTCGATGATATTTGGAATGTTATTGCTTAGATAAATGCAATTGATTGGCTGAATTAATTTGGAGGTATATAATCATTATCATCGTATTTATATCTCAATATTTTTTTTATTATTAGGCTAAAACATGATCCCTGACTAGAGGAAAACCTCTTCGGTCACGTCTGAGGGGTCATAAAAAGGCCCACAAAAATACGAAAATAGCATTTGAACGTCAAGACGATGAAAAGCCAACTTGGTTTCGATATCAAAATACGTTATGCAAAAATTCCAGAGAAAAATCTCTTCGGTCCCGTCTGAGAGGTCTTCTTTCTTCTTCTTCTTCGAAAAATGTGGGCCGGTTCCGAAGTGGTGGGCCCATTGTGGGCCCACTTGCTGTCTGAGGGGTCATACAAAGGTAAAACAATTTAAAAAAATAATTTCAACGTGAATACGATGGAAACCATAAAATTTATTATGCATGAATGAGATTCCTGACCAAAGGAAAATCTCTTAGGCTCCATCCAAGGAGCTATAAAAGAGCCCATAAAATACAAAAAAATAATTCTTGAACATGAAGATGATGGAAAGTCAACTTGATATTGATATAGAAAATACGTTATGCTTGAATGGGAAAGCCAGAAAATAAATAATGAAAAAATATATTTGTGACCACAGGGAAATCTCTTCCGGCTGGTTTGAGGGATCATAAAAATCATTTGAACGCGAAAATGATGGGAAGCTAACTTGTGATTGCCGAAGAAAATATATAATGCATAAATAAGATAACTGACCAAAGGCCCATAAAATACGAAAAACACATTTGAAGACGATGAAAAGTCAACTTGGGGCCTATACAGAAAATACTTCAAGCAAAAATATGGTTACTATCCAAAGGAAAATATCTTCTTCATAAAAAGGCTCAAAAAATCATTCAAACGTGGAGACCACAGAAAACCAAATTGTGATTGATAAAAAATACGTTATGCGTAAATGAGACTCCTAACCAGAGAAACATTTCTTCTGTTTTGCCAGAGGGGTCATAAAAAGGCACGAAACAAAGGACAAACTAATTTGAAGTGAAGACGGAAGAAAGCCAACTTGGAATTGATACAGAAAATACGATAAGCAGAATTGAAATACCTGACCAAGGGAAATCTCTTCGGGCCCGCCTGAGGGGTCATAAAAAGGCTAATAGAATACAAAAAAATCATTTGAACGCGGAGACGATGGAAAGCCAGAAAATAAGTAATCATTTGATTCCTGATCACAGGAAAATCTCTTCGACCCCGTCTGAGGGGTCGAAAAAGGCTCAAAATGATCATTTGAACGTGAAGACGATGAAGAACCAACTTAGGAGTGATACAAAGAATACGTTATGCATAAATAATAGCTCTTTTACTTCAGACGGGGCCGGAGAGATTTTCTTTCGCCCAGGAATCTTATTCATACATAAAGTATTTTCTGTATTTATTCCAAATTGGCTTTCCATCATCGCCGCTCTGAAATTTATTTCTCGTATTTTGTGTGCCTTTTTATAACCCACCAGACGCGAACAGAGATATTTCACTCTGATCAGGAATATTATTTATGCATTAAGTAGTATTTTCTGTATCGATCCCAAGATAACTTTACATCGTCTTCACTTTCCAATGATTTCTCCGAATTTTATGCTCCTTTCGATAACTTTTGATGATTTTTAGTTTTGTACCCATTTTTATAGTTATAAACTCATAGAGAATATGTAAACGCTATATTCATCTCGAAATCCTTTCGTGACAATAAAATTAAATCATTTTGCATCAAAATATTATGGGATACAAAATAGGATAACCAATGATCAATCGGGTGATTTCGGAAAACGGCTGCTAACTTTTGGCTGCCAACTTTACACCAATGCACATATTTTACCGTCGTTTTACGAATTTTTTCCATTCCATGACATAGGTATTGTGCATAAAATAAAATCTTTCATGCAATTTTTCACGAATCATGGATATTTTTTTTACAGATTATGGATAATTTTTTGGAATATAATTGAAGATCATTGCATACTCAATTGGAAATTTCGATTAAAATATTTGTTGCACAAAAACAATATCAATTTTTGTTTCATATAACTCCCCTTCAATTTATACTGAGATTATTTGAATTTCATTCTCAATGCATTTTTTTACCTATGGCGAAGTTTACCGGAGCCCCTAATCCTTCCGTTCCCAACAATTGGTGGTTTTCATCCAGTTACGACAAAAAAAATTTCGAAGTGAACTAACTGGAATATCCGAAAGCCGCTGAGGTATCAGTAAGTGACATTTGATATACTGAATAAATAACCTATAAATTTGAATGATTTTGGATAAGAAAAAATTACAATTTATTCTGTATATAGGGTGTCTGGGATCATACGGCTAAAATTCAAGGGGTGATTTTCTGGGTTATTTTGCCCTCTATTTTGTTTCGGATATAAAGGACGATAAATGTTTTCCCACGATAACAATATTTTATTAGCTGAATGTTACATGTTGAGCTTCTTGATCTACAAGAACTCTTCAAAATAACTACCACCAGCTAGGGCACATGAATCCAATAATCTACACATGAATCCAATAATCTACTCCTTCACATGAATCCAATAATCTACTCATTGACTGCTGAACTATTTTCATAAACCCATTTCTTATTGAATTACACACATTTTTCACTGGAACAGTGTAAATCATTCACTTCCGATAGCCCCATAGGAGAAAATCGTCGACCAATCCGGCGAACTCGATACAATTCGCAATCAGTTCAGACTACTTCGAAAGATAAAAAAAGACAAATCATGGGTATGAAATCCATGGGTTAGATGATGCGTTTTTGATGCCTGCAATACCTTGAATGTTGATTCACGGGGTGATTCATTAGGTTATTTTCGGAATATTTTGTCCATTTCTGGACGATATACCATTGGCAACGATGCACTGCGATTTATACACAAGGTGCTACGGATATTTTCAGTGTGTTTTTTCGTAAGTTTCTATCATCAACCAATCAAGATCGCTGGATTGGTCGAGGTGGACCTCACTTATGGCCTGCTCGATTCTACGGACTCAGACGCCCTTGGGCTATCCGAAGTCATAAGTTTATACCACTCCAATTGAAATATGGAAGATTTGATAAATCGGGTCATTAATGGATGTAATTAGGAAAAACTGTACGCCATACTCAATTAAAAGTGTCATTTTTTGTGCTCTTATATCACTTCTTCATTAATGTAAAGACTAAAGAATTATTTTCCAAAACTTACCCATGATATTATGAATATTTTGATAATAGTTTTTCAGTATGGCGGCCATCTTATCAGTATGGCATTGCTTCTATTTATCAAAATGGACTTCGGGGGTCCTTAAAACCCTATGATACATGGTTAGTGAAAAATGTGACCTTTTTTAATCAGTATGGCTGGTGCTTAGCGACATTGGAACATTATGGTATGGTTATAATCGGCGATGAGACATTATTTTCTATCATTGGCTGACAAAATTAGCTTAGCTCGTATTTCAAAAGAGCATACACAAAATTACACTTTTAATTGAGTATGGCGGACAGTTTGAGACGCTGCATCGATATGGCATACAACTCCTTCATACTTTGGCTGCCTTATGTATAATATAAAACAAGAATTAGCTTTGAGCTCATTCCCCAAGAGCATAGTTTTTTTTGACACATTTTGCGCAGCGCAACGCCGACACCTACGGGCCGCCATACTTGCACTGCCCTATTATTTATAACACTGATTAACTTCTCAAAAAGTTTTAGCTCTGAGCTAATCATACGTGTTTTTTTGCTGGCTCTTGGTCTATATGTATCGAATAGACATAACAAACTATTGTGAATTGAATAAAATAATTTCAGAAGATCTTAGTCTGAACGGTTCCTATAAGAGACCAACTTTGGCAGATCTTTCATAAGTTATAACAATAATTACTCTCCATGTATTAATCGTGTTTTCGAATTGTAAAAAGTTATTCTTGCATTTTTTTTTCTTTTCAGATCAAGAAAATTAAAACCTCGCTGGTACAATGTATTGAGGAGAAGGAGAGGGACGAAAGAAGATAAAAAAGGGGAGTGAATGGTAAAGAGATCAGGGTAAAGGTGGGAGAGAAAGATGGTAGGAGTAGAAAGGAGTAGAAATAGGTGGTAGCAGTGGGAAAAATATTGAAATATGTGAAATAAAACCAATTGAAAATACTGATTGATATATATATATATATATATATATATATATATATATATATATATATATATATATATATATAAGTGTATATATCTATATATGAAAATCATCAAATTATAGATAGTGACACCTATAATCTGTGCGGCGAAGCTTAGACCTAATATAGTGGTATTTTAATGGCACGAAATTTCGTGCACATCAACAGGTCACCAACAGATGTCATCATAGGCAACCGACACCAATAGTCTACTCTAGTACGTTCAGAGTAACGCAAAACAAATAACGAGAATAAGAGAAATCTGTTACGAATCCAAGAGAGCCCACCATCCGTTTACAGCCTGTTTCATGGTTTCCCAATCATCAGGACGGCCTGTGGTCTCTTTCAAATTCGTATCAGATATATCGTAGAGTTAATACCTATCGGCAAGTACAAAAATGTGAAAAGCAACAAATTATATATAGTGACACATATAATCTGTGCGGCGGAGCTTAGACCTCAGACGAAATTTCGTGCCATTAAAATTCTACGATATTAGGTCTAAGCTTCGCCGCACAGATTATAGGTGTCACTATCTATAATTTGATGCTTTTTACATTTTTGTACTTGCCGATAGGTATTAACTCTACGAGATATCTGATACGAATTTGAAAGAGACCACAGGCCGTCCTGATGATTGGGAAATCATGAAACAGGCTGTAGACGGATGGTGGGCTCTCTTGGATTCGTAATAGATTTATTTGTTTTGCGTTACTCTGAACGCACTAGGAGTATGACTATTGGTGTCGTGGGTTGGCCTTTGCTGACATCTGTTGGTGACCTGATAATGTGCACGAAATTTCGTGCCATTAAAATTCCACGATATTAGGTCTAAGCTTCGCCGCACAGATTATAGGTGTCACTATCTATAATTTGATGCTCTTCACATTTTTGTACTTGCCAATAGGTATTGACTCTACGAAATATCTGATACGAATTTGAAAGAGACCACAGGCCGTCCTGATGATTGGGAAACCATGAAACAGGATGTAGACGGACGGTGGGCTCTCTTGGATTCGTAACAGATTTCTCTTATTCTCGTTATTTGTTTTCCGTTACTCTGAACGCACTAGGAGTACGACTATTGGTGTCGTGTGTTGGCCTATGCTGACATCTGTTGGTGACCTGTTAATGTGCACGAAATTTCGTGCCATTAAAATTCCACGATATTGGGTCGTAGCTTCGCCGCACAGATTATAGGTGTCACTATCTATAATTTGATGCTTTTACATTTTTGTACTTGCCGATAGGTATTAACTCTACGAGATATCTGATACGAATTTGAAAGAGACCACAGGCCGTCCTGATGATTGGGAAACCATGAAACAGGATGTAGACGGACGGTGGGCTCTCTTGGATTCGTAACAGATTTCTCTTATTCTCGTTATTTGTTTTGCGTTACTCTGAACGCACTAGGAGTACGACTATTGGTGTCGTGTGTTGGCCTATGCTGACATCTGTTGGTGACCTGTTAATGTGCACGAAATTTCGTGCCATTAAAATTCCACGATATTGGGTCGTAGCTTCGCCGCACAGATTATAGGTGTCACTATCTATAATTTTATGCTTTTCACATTTTTGTACTTGCCGATAGGTATTAACTCTACGAGCTATCTGATACGAATTTGAAAGAGACCACAGGCCGTCCTGATGATTGCGAAACCATGAAACAGTCTGTAGACGGATAGTGGGCTCTCTTGGATTCGTAACAGATTTCTCTTATTCTCTCTCTTTATATATATATATTGTTATGTTATGAAGGACCAGTAATATATTTCAATGGCGAAAAAGAAACAATTTCTTAAAAAAAACACAAAAATATTAAATACTTTATAGTTAGTAGTTCATGAGATATTGTTTTTACATTTTGTTTGAGATTCTATTTCCTTTGTGAAGCCTCTGTATAATATTGATAGGTAAAAATATGCGAATACTATAATGCAATCATTTCCATACATTGTCAAAATGATTACAACCTAGAATTGTTCAAAAATACAACAAAAAAGTCTAGATTTACAAAATCATTCTGAATTAAATGTGATCAACAAAATTATAAGCTTGAAACATACAGTATATGAAAGTGTATCTAACTAAAAATAGCCAATGGGAGAACAACAAACTTCTTGATGACAATAACCAATCAGAGAACAGTAGGGTGAGATAAAAGATTTGAAATTGTGGAAAAGTAAGAACTGAGAAATGTCGAAGACAATTATCATAAAAGATTGTATTTAGTTTATAAGAAATGTAGAATATAAAAGTTCATAAGTTTTTTCAAATAACCCCAAATGAGTGATAATGTGACAAGAAAGTGCGCGAGTTTGAAAATTCAAATGAAATGGACAAAACAGAAATGGTATCCAGGGAAAGAAATAACAAAGCGGAGGAGATTAAAATTTTTTTAGAAAACGATGCCACGTACAAATTTTATGAGCAAATTTTTCAAGATTTTCACGAATACAAGGTAGTTTGTCTATAATAAACTAACCAATTCAACCTCAAGAGAATTTAGACAAAAATAAATAGGAGAAAATAAGATTAGTTTTTATGTACTCCACATAAAATTGTTTCCAAGCTAATTTCTGGGATTTGTATGGTTCCTTTTGCAATTGGAGAGTTCCTGAGAGTTGTGGATTGAAGAAGGATTTCAGATTGTTGGCATGTATTGTAACAGCGACAGTTCCAGCTCCAGGTATAAACTTTTTTAGTGCACATCACAAACTGAAACTGAATCACTTTCCAACGTAAATCGTATCGTATCTGAAGAACTCTATTTTATTTTGGTATTGAACTATAAAAGAATTATTCAAACCTCAATGAGAAAGTGAGGTTATGAATACTCTATCCATCACTGTTTTTTCATTATTTCCTATGAAAATTTGTCAATTGATTATGGTATAAGTTATCTATCGTAGGCCAGGTAAATATAAGTTTTCCTGAATAAAGGAAATAATTGTTTTTCGATACTTTCTGATTTAATTTCCACAATGACATGCTAATATTTTACCTATAGACATTGAATCGAAATCAACATCAAGACAGGGCAGTGGCACTATTGCCAGGACCGGCTATCTGAGACGAAAGGCGTACCAACTGAGTTTAGTCGTGGTAAGAAAGAGTAATAACAATTGGCAGCAACGTGACGAGAAAACAGTGACGTTAGCTAGCAATTATTATTACATTACAATATATCATACAGAGCGAAAATAATTATCTATCAATATTCATAACAAAAAGCTATTATCATATCACAATTGTTTTTACAAATCATTATTACATTACAATTGTCGCCCAACGCGGGGTGAAATTAACAACAGTCATCAATATTACATAAACATTATATTACAATATATATATATATATATATATATATATATATATATATATATATATATATATATATATATATATATATATATATATATACTGATAAAACTCATCAGCCTTTCTCTTTTCTTGAGTCGAATCTTATAGAACAACTGATCTGTGAAATACGAACAAGCTATATATGTCAGGTCATCCATTTGTCTGTAATAGTTTCGATGGAACGTGCCACCGTATTTTGACATTCCTCGAATTCGAAGTTGAACTTTATACATAATTTAGTTATTCTTTTCCGAAGTTATTCAATAAAGATGTTGAAACCCAAGTAAGTACTGTATACAATCATGTGTGCTTTCGTTCAATAGATGACTGGTCTTTTGTATTTTCAGGAGTCTTGTAGATCAGAAATTTTAACTTGAAGAAATCGAAAGGATAGCAGTTTGGTCATACTGTTTATATTATATTAGGTAGGTTTAGGAATGTAAAACCTACAACTTTTCATTATAGAGTTTAAAGTTTACACAAGAATGGAAATGTCAACTTGATTGAATATAATTTTAGAATCACAAACCAAATTGTAAAATCTACCATATTGATTGGCCACGCCATCGGGTTTTTTGTACATCAACACATTTTACATATCATTTTCATGGAAATGAGATTTTCTCCTTTCCTATACACATTCTACAACATGTCTAATGAAACTTCACCCAGTATGTTCCCAGAAACCCTATTGAGTCGTCGCTAATTTTAGTATGAAGAGTTTCACTCGTAGTTTTGAACAATCCCCAGCGAGATCGTGTAACATCCCATGCGATCAAAGCAGATACAACCTCATAATGAGACTTCCGGCCTACGTTAGTTATATTAGCACCTTTATCTTTTGTTTTGCGTTCTTTGTGAGTCGAGAGGGCCGTGAAGGGTGCTTCCACCGATAAGGTCGAGATTGTCAAGCGGCAGACACGTCGGAAGCTGGGTACTCCACCAAAGTGACATCTTTTAGTTTTTACTCCTAAATTGCCGAGTAGGGGAACGAATATAAAGTGGCTTGTCATTTTGAGATCTGGGAAAGCTCCTAATAGGGGTGAATTGATAGGCGTGAGGAGAAGCTAATTGTTTTTAAGTAATATGCGATTTTGTGAGTATGCACTCATGAGGGCGAAGTCGTTCTTTTTAATGATTTGAAAGAGTAAGTACACAATCGCATATTAATCAATGCCCGTGAATTTTCTGAAGAGACGTAAGAGAGTAGGTTATGTTGAGATATAAACTTACTTTTGATAATACAAAAAAGTGGACATATTTAACTACAAATTTATAAGATACAGAAAGCATCTCTCATGGGATTGTACCTTATATGATATTCAAATCTAGGGGATGTCGTCTATAGTTCGTAGGGCTAAGCCTAAGGTACAAGAAGGTAACACGAATAAAAAATTTGGGTTTCTCAATTTGATAATAAAACTAGGAACAATACCTTCATTACCAATAATGAAAGAGAATCATCTAGTTCTATCATTTTTGAAAAATTTCAAAAGAAACCGAAGGTGCAAGCTGGTTTCATTCTAAATATTATCGGGGGTATGATTATCATGATGATAGCAGCCAGTTAAAACCGATGAAAATAAAACGAGTGCACAGAACCCACATAGCACAAGACGTCTTAAAGACGCCCGTTTTATATCTTATCTCAGTCTGAACGTCTTAGTCCTTGAATTTATTATTATTAATAATTTTATTGCTTCTAATGAATATATATCATATAGCAAGAGCTTCAGTTTGTTATATATTAGAGTGTCACAATAAAAGGAGAAAAAGGAAACTATTAGTGAGAAAAGTCATACAAATAGAACAAAAAATAAAATCAATAAAAGGAAGATAACAATACATTTGTGTAATCCCAAACACATATCTGATTACATCAGGACATAAATTTGGCTACATGGAACCTTCCATTCGTTTAGAACGAATGAACGTAGTTTAAGTACATTCCATATATGTGAGGACAGTTTTTTAGCTTCAGTAGGTGCAACATTCTCGAAGTGACTGATGAAATTGTTGTAACTGGAAAGACAGTGAGCATCTGAAGGTTCCATGGAAGAATATATTGGACAATTAAAGAGGATATGTTCTAGGGTTTCAAGCTCTTTGATTCCAAAGGATTTCATTGGGGTTTATTCGATATGTACTGCCATTGTATGTTAATTCGATCATATATTCACTAGCCATCCTAATTTGAGCAAGGGTCCTAATAGTTTGGATGGGAACTTTCAGAAGTAAGTATCCTTGAGGAATCCCTGAATGAGACGTCTCAAAGATGTCTTTCTTCAGATGTCTTAAAGACATCTGATTCTCACGTCCTGAATACGTCTTAAAGACATCGAAATTGGGTCAATATATGAAATAAAAAAGGTAGTACGTAGTAATGATCTAGAATATTTCAGTGGGTCTTATCAGTGATTCATCATTCATGATCATATAAGTTGAAACAAATTCTGAACGCTATCGACAGTGCGCGTGCGCTTGTGTGATGTGTGATGTCTGAGAACGTATGTGACGTCGGTGATGACTTCAGATCATATAGGTAGAAGATTTATTTGTCCAACATTTTAGAGAGATATATCTCTTTTCATTGTGGCTCGGTACCACACTTTCCATACAACAAAAGAACTCAAACTTCCAGGGTACTTTCAGACAGGTATGCGGTTTCGGAATGTCGAGTCAAATTTTCGAGCCAATCATAACACACTATTTACAGTCAAACGTCAAACTCACAGTCCACAATTTTCATTGGAAACAGTTGACGGTCAACATGCAGTGATAATGGAAATATCATCGATTTGATACCCTCTTCTACTCTGTTGTTTTATCATCCCGCCAGTCACATTAGTCGGAACTGTACCATATGACACGTGAGTTATATTCTTATTAAAAACAGTGACGGGTAACATGCGGTGATAATGGAAATATCCATCTGATGGTGACAAGAAAAATACGAAGAGTACAGAAAGACTTCGCCGAACGAAGAAGCAGATGTCTGCGGGAGTTTTTTTCGATAAGAAAATGACGGTTCAAGTTTCTCAAGAACGATTTTTGTCCGAAGAAAAAAATAAAGCTTGTCCGATATCGATGCTGACAAAAAAAATCGAACAGGCTGTTAAGCAGGCTGAAGAACATGTTGATGTGTTGATTGTCAACACAGAGATTTCTTTCCGCTCATCATCCGATGCTGTTTTTATCGTTGGCGAATACGTTGATCTTTTAGTTCTGATGACAGCATTAGGATTATCCAAGACTAATATAAACTTTCGCAAACCGGAGAGAAACAAAACTGCTCAGTGTATTCTGCGAATAATTTGAAAGTGAAAGAAGCAGCCGAAAACATCCTGTTCTTACATGCGGTTAGCGGCTGTGACACAACATCGTCTCTCTTCAACCAAGGCAATAGAAAAAATTTCGCTCGGGGATACCACAATTTGAAAAAAACGCGCCGTTGGACGATTCTTCTGAAAGAATGTTCATGTGTTTATACAAAAAATGGAGGTAATTTTGTCTTCTTCAAATTTTGTATGAGACATTTTTGTCGTAGGATTAACCGTTCAGGAATTATTTCGAAAAAAACTATTTTTTGTACCTTCCAAGATGGCGTACTGCGACACCCCCAAGTAGATAATTTGCAACCTAAATCGTATAATGTCAGTAAATATGTCACATCAACAACGTCAGATAAAATTTCAAACAAAGTTTTTCTGCAACAAGAATATTGGATTGAGCTCGCGATCTGAATTTTACGATTTGCCCGAGGATGATAACCAAAAAAAAAATGGCTATCCTGCCACCTTTTCATGATATACGACAATGTCAAAAGAAAAATGCGTGTGGAAGGAATGACAATTTGGTCCCGCAATATGTAACTGTAACCAACTGCGATAATAACGAGAAATCTACGGGTTTTTTTATGTCAAAAGTCAAATCAATCTGTAATTTCACTATGGATTTTAGTATTTGCACTCTCTTTAAAAAGTACTATCAATCGAAATTGTCTGAATATAGAAGAGTAGCAGATGATAAATTCATTTGTTAATCTGAATAAGGTTCGTGATAGCTGGAGACTTGTTCTGAAAGAAATAATTCTAGAAAAAAACATCCACTCACACTATACCATCTTCCTTCATTTGTTTGAAAATATGGACAGGATATTCACGGAATCAGAGCTGTACTGCAATATAAACTTTAGTCACTATCTTCCATCGTTCAAGATAACGTCTTGTGGGGTATTCCTTCAGTTACTTTTTTCAGTTCTGTATTCCTGGTAGAGAATTTCCTGATATCTTGAAGGTAACGAAAATATTACCATTATTCGAAAAACCAGATATAACACAGATTGCAAACTTTCGACCAATATCTATCATTCCAATATTCTCCAAAGTTTTCGAAATCTTAATGAAACTGAGACTCATGAAACACTTCAAATCTAACCAAATTCTCAATTGTAATCAGTTTGGATTCAGAAATAAATGCAGTAAAACCCAGGCGGTTTCCAAAATGGTTTCCGATATAGTCTGGAAGATGGCATGGATAATAGTATAACCATTGTCTTAAGATATATATATATATATATATATATATATATGTATCTTTAGACAATGGTATAACGTTATGTGATCTATGGGGAGCTCGACTGCGTTTTTCATACCACTCTCATTAAAAAGATACGGTATTATGGTGTAGGCATAACACTCGATCTCATTCAGTCATACTTATGCAACAAAAAAAGCAGTTTATAGAAACGAACCACGTTCTGACTCAAAACATTTCACTTGCAGTACCTCAAGGATTCGTTTATTATTCGAGAAAATGATCTTGCTCATTCTATGTACCCGGATAAATGTGTGGCTTATGCTGATGAAACAACTTTGTTGATAACTGCTTCAGATGCTGAACGTCTCTACATAAACATGGCGGAATCTCTGAATAAATTATAAAATTGTTTCAATGCCAGCAAATCAAATCAAACAACAAAATGAAACAAGAAGTCCTTTTCTCTACCAGGTTATTGATGACAGCTTGTCTTGGTCATCTCAGCAATGTTATAAAAACCATCTATGTTTCAACATAGTTCGAACGTGTCATTTTTCATTTTTTCATGCTCATATAAACAACAGCACTTGTATGGGCTACTTCTTGTCACGCCATCAGGATTTCCAAAATACAGAAAAGAGTCGTTAGAATTATCGATAGTGTTGTCTAAGGGATCACTGTCAATCAATTTTCAGGGATCTCTCCATTATGCCTGTTCCTTCTTTATTTGTATATGCCCCAGTGTTGGAGATACACAAGAACAAACGAGCATTTTCTGCAATCCCCGATTTTCATGAATACCAAACTCGTGGAGTAAATCATTTGAGGCATTTTCATCTCAGGCAGAACTATCCACAAATGAATTATCTGGATGTCAGACTTCTTGCCCTCAAGAGTACAGGATTCTGAATTTGAACTATTTCGAATTGAAACGAATACCTGAGAACGCCTGTATGTCCCAATAATGTTTCTTAGTGAAAATCTGTGACTTTTTTAATGCATTTTTTTTTGTAGGAGTTGTTTTTAATTATTAAGGGAAATTTGTGTCTGTGATATATAATGTAAAAAAGAGTTGGAGGGGTGCAGACAAGAATTTTTAAATTGTAGAAAGAGATATCCTCCGGCAGGGATCGAACCCACGACTTCATGATTACCAGTCAAGTGCTCTCCCAGCTGAGCTACCAAAGACGTTGGTTTGCTCCTGCGATCGGGATATCGCTTTCTAGAATTTAACGTTAGTGTGTTTAGGAATGTTATGAAGTGAAAAGGCACTCATTCGCTATCAAATGATCATCAAGATCCAATTTACCTTTCACCTGGCGTCGGCGACAATTTGCGATTTTCAGCAAGAGTCAGGTGTGGATCTCCGACCATATTTTTTACATTATATATCACAGACACAAATTTCCCTACTTAATTTTCAAATTCGGCTGAATTGTTCAATGGTCGGAGATCCCCACCTGACCCCTTCTGAAAATCGCAAATAGGTTCAATAGGTGAAAGGTAAATTGGATCTTGATGATCATTAGATCGCGAATGAGTCCCCTTCCACCTCATAACTTTCCTAAACACACTAACATTAAATTCCAGAAAGCGATATTTCGATCGCGAACCTACGTCTCCGGTAGCTCAGTTGGGAGAGCCCTTGACTGGTAATCATGAGGTCATGGGTTCGATCCCTGCCCTAGGATATCTTTTTCTGGAATTTAAAAATTCTTGTCTGCACGCCGCCTACTCTCTTTTACATTACGTTTATAATACTTTCAATATTTTACATTCACTTCCAAATATTTTCAACTATGTCATATCACCTACATTTTAGTATTCAAATGACTTGCCAAAAACTATTTGTAACTTGGTCGAATAAATCTAATCATCATAATGGAAAAAAAATCGAAACATATTTTCTTCTAGACGACGCGCGACGATCCTACTATCACCCTCATTGATGAAGAATTCGCGGTCTCTTCGAACTTGACTGATCCAAAACAATCAATGTATTTGCAATTTTCAAACGAAGATTCCATGCATCTTGAGAATGATTCTAGACTAGTAAGTTCCACGATGAAAGGAAAAGGATCATGCTTTCAGTTACGTACGCACAACAAAATTATATACTTACCTCATCAAGCAATTGATGTTTGCGAAACATTCAATGATAAAGTTTTTATGACAAATGTACAACTGAGCCAATCTATAGAGCAGCAAATAGCTAATTCTGTCACAAAAAAGTTGCAGGGAACCAACTCTGCCATTATACGGAAGTTGGTCTGTAGTTATATCCTGTTATGTTTCCTACTCGCAACTATCACTGCTTGTTTTGTTATAAACACTAAAGAGTGAAAAATCGTGTATTTTTTTCGTTTTCCGCTTGTAAAATTAGAAATAATGAAGCAATATAACAATATAACAAACGAATTGTAAAGAATCGAAATGCGAAAGAAATGAGCCCTGGCATATTTTGATCGGGTTATTAGTAACGGAGAAAAACCAAAGAAACCGAAAAAATCTGTATTTTTTTCAAAAATTTATAACACTGCCATTTTTTAAGTTAGGGCAAGCTCTCCGCGACATATTAGTGATTGATACGTATTTTATGTGTAGAAAACTCAGGAGCATCGAGATTGCTTCATTAGTTTTCATGTTAAAAGCAAAAAAATTCAAAGACAAGCTTTTATTCAAATGCACTAAAAAGTTAAAAATAATTGCTTTGGATGTGTGACGTAGGTTATTCTGTCAGTTATGGATTCAAAAGCTTGTCGCGCAATGTTTTCAGTTCGAATACAAAAGCGACATCCAAAGCCATTATTTTTTACTTTCAAGTGCATTTGAATAAAAGCTTGCCTTTAAATAGGTTTTTCGTTAATTATTTTATATTGTAAATTTTAGTACTTAAGTACGCCTTGATCTATGCATTTTTGTTAAAGCATCTTTATTATGAAGCCTTTTTCCTGTAAGTTCTGAGCTATCTAGTCCTTCAATGAGAAGACCATCTGAAAATCAACTCATCCTCCATCTTGGAGTTGCCATCTTTAATTTATGAATTTCAACTGAAAATCAATAATCTTCGATTAAATTCATAATCTCCGACCCCAAAAATCCGACATACCAATTTTGAATAGAATCGGACCATAAACACAGAGATCATCGGCCACTTTGATTCTATGAATTTTGGAGAGAAATTCATAATTTTCGACCCTGAAAACCCCCACATACCAATTTTGAATCAAATTGAACCATAAACCTAAATCTCGTGTGTCATCTTCGAGCGCCATTTTGTTTTTTTCTATAACAAAAATTCCATAATTTCCGACTCCGAAAATCCCAACATACAAATTTTAAATAGAATCGGACCATAATCACAAAACTCCTCTGCCATTTTGGAGCCGCCATCTTGAATTTATAAATTTTGACAAAAAATTCATAATCTCCAACTCCGAAAACCCCCACATACCAATTTTGAATCGAATTGTACCATAATCACAAAACTCGTCCTCATTGTCACGGGTATTATAAACACTTGCCAAATTTCAGCTCAATGGGATGTCGGCATGTGCTCCAAAAATGGATTACAAATTTTGAACCGGAAAGAATGACAGAATGACATACGAACGATGCAAGCTAAATATAAGAGCTTGTAAAAACATAAGAGTTGTTGCTCTTAAATGTTCATAGCAAATAGAGCAATGATAGTTGCGAGTCGGAACCACAACAGGATATAACTACAGATCGTCTTTCATATGATGGCACAGTCGGTTTCCTGGTACTATATTTGTCACAGAATCAATAGAGCAGAAAATCTCTATTGATTGGTCTATTTGTCAAATCTAAGCCTTCGATATTACACGAAAAAAAGATGACCAGGATTTTCTTCTTGACCTCGTTGAGGAACAATGGATATTGGAGGAAAAGGAAAATCCTCAAGAACTAACTCCTTCACCTGAAGAAATTAGAGCTTAGAAACTAGATATAGATATATGAGACAGGACAGAATAAGTAGGAGATTTAAGCCGGTTCTGGGTCTCCCCCCACCACTATGACGTCACGTGTGACCTTGAATGGTTGCAGGTGTGCAATGTGGTGTGTGTTTGACCTTGAGATTTGACTTTGAGATTTGTCATTGAGTTTTGACATTGGGTTTCGTCGACTTTGAGATTAGACTACAGTTTCGACCTTGAGTTTGACCTTGAGATTCATAACATTAAGTTTTGACTCTGAGATTTGACCTTGAGTTTTGATGTTGGGATTGTTTCGGCAACCTTAAGATTTGATCTTGATTTTTTTGTTTGACCTTGACTGAAGCTGTGGTGTAGGCATACATATTCTGTGTAGTCATGACCTTCATGAATCCTTGCACTCTCCAAGAGAGGAGGGCATTCATCCTGTGAGAGAACTGAGAGTGAACTGCGAGTATTGATGAGTGTGTTGATGGTCAAGTGCGCAATGACCTTCACACCCCCATCTACTGGAAATGGGGTGGGGATGTCTCTTATAAAAATGTGTGGAGTCGTTGATGAGGAATCAGATGTTAGATAATATCATCAGAGTGAATACAGAGTACGAGAAGTTTCTCAATTCAGTGAGTGTATTTTTTATGAGGTGAAATAATCTACATTTTTTTATACAGTCTTACTATGTCTTTTCTTCCAAAAGTTGTGGATTTGAAAAGAATCAATTCTTCAATAATTGAAAAGAGGGTGGGAGCTTTTAAACAAAGACC
>JAFIRS010003542.1:0-128205 GCA_018342105.1 Gonioctena quinquepunctata
TTTTCAATAAAAACTAATTTATGAAATACAAGTTAAGAAAATTTGGGGGTTTAATTTTGCTTCGAAATATTTCCACGTAGCTCTCATAGTTTAGCTGTTGAAGACACTTAAAACTTAAAGTTAACGAAAAAATCTATTTTTTTCAATAAAAACTAATTTATGAAATCCAAGTTAAGAAATTTAATGAAAAATTTGTTTGTCGTATTTTTTGAAATATTATGGCAGCAAACATGCTTCAAATCGGTAATTTCACAACGATTACTACTTTTTGGAGATATTTTTGAAAAAATTATACGATTTTCACAGATAGATTATTTATGTAAGACTTCAAAGTTATGCATAATATGTACGGTTTCGTTAGTTTGCCAGTAGTTTTTTTCCATTTGTATTTATGAAATCTTTGCACACCTAATTTATTTCTCATTATCAACGTCAAAAATAGTTTAGCAAATAAACGCGATTTATTGGTATTGTAACGAACCTAGGCCGGACCTGTCGCCTCACATGTTGCCGTCGACAGCGATGAGATCATCCCCGGAGATGTTCGAGAACCATCCAGTGCGCTCTGCCGCGGAAGACAACGGTCAATATTGGAAACAATTGGAACACGCCGGTCGCCAACGGAAAGAATTCGAAACATCGAGAATGCTGTATCGGAGATAAATAGGCAACCCTCAAGTCTCAGAGACAGTCTGAACGAGCCCTATGATCAGAGCTATTCATGGCGTAGTAATATAAATTGTTGTAGATTAAGTGTTAAATAAATTAGTTAAACCAAGTTAAGTTTATTTACGTTACAATTGGTGTCGGAAGTGAGATTTTGAAAATAAACAAGTGATCGTGGAGTGGATAGTCAGAAAAATAATTGATAGACCTTTCTGTACGCCCAAAATAGACAGTGGCCCGGTTTTCGCGAAGTGGACAATTGTGCGTGGGAATATAAACTGCTACACTGTTCGCGTGAAACAGACAATAGACTGGTGGCCCGTGGAAAAGAATTCGCGAAGTGAATTTTTAACAAACTGATAAACTTTTCGTGTAAAACAGACTGATACCTCGTCAAAGACAAAATGTGTTCAAGAAAAGTGCGCCTTGCGGATTTGAAGGTAGCGGAATTGAAACAGGAATTGGAGGAAAGGGAACTGGAAACAACGGGTAAAAAAGCAAATTACTCCAGGAAAGACTTGCAGAAGGACTTATACAAGAAGGTGAGGACCCCAGAAACATTTGTATTCGAAGTTCCCGGAGGCGATTTAAGTTTGGATGAATAAACTCGAAGAAACTACTAAATCCGTGAAAGAAGAACTGCAACAAAATTCGAGGGACTTTTGGAAGAAAATGCTAGAAATCTGGAAGAGAAGCTTGAAGAAAATTCGAGAAATCTGGAAGAAGCTTCGAGAAAATTCAAGAAGCCTGGAAGAGAATGCTAGAAATCTGGAAGAGAAGCTTCAAGAAAATTCTAGAAATCTGGAAGAGAAACTTCTAGAAAATTCAAGAAGCCTGGAAGAAAATGCAAGAAGCCTGGAAGAGAAGTTCCTGGAAAACACAGAAGGCCTAAAAAAATTGTGTGTTGGCTAATTTTCTAGAAGGAAGAATGGGAACCGTTGGGACGAGATAGATAAAATGAGGGAACAAATGAACACGGAGGTAGATAAAATAAAGGAAACGATCAGTAAGCTGGAAAAACAATTAATAGTGCGCCCTCCACAGAGATGGTTAACGAAAATGCAATCTGGACTTGAGTTTGAACTTGGATAAAGTTCAAGAGGGTATAAAAGATGTCAAGGTCATTTCTGAAATAGGAAGCTTTCCATGAAGCCGCCTCAATTCGACGGAAAAACTCCATGGGAAAATTACCGCCGACAGTTTGAAGCAGCGGCAAAGCAAACGGATGGAATGCAGGGGAAGAGCTGTAGCACTGACACTTGCATTACGTGGAGAAGCGACAAATATTCTACAAACCTCACCGCCCAAGAACAGGAGGACTATGATCAGCTGATTAAACATCTAGAATTACGATATGGCCACGCCCATTTTGGAACACTATACCACTCCCAGCTGAAAAATCGCTGTCAGAAATCGGGCGAATCCTTACAAAATTTGAAACTGACATTTCACGCTTGGTTCGTCTCGCATATCCAGCCATACCGGAAAAATGTAATGGGGCGATTAGCGGTTCCAGGCATTCTTGGATGGACTCCGTGACCAAGAAACCAGACAAGCGTTGATATTAGCTCGTCCAACACATCTTGTAGACGCACTGGCCGAGCTTTGGAATTCGAAGCAGCAAAACAATGCTGCAAAACCCAAAGTAAAGTTCAACGATTGAGGAAGACTCACCCGGAGCCTGCTAACTTGGAAGCTGCCATAAGAAAAGTGATGAAGGAAGTGTTGCCTGAGAAAAAGACAGATAAGATGCCGGAATTGGCAAAATTGGACATGTGCGTAGCAAATGTCCAACATTCATCGACTCCGATGCAGGAAAACTAAAAGGTCGACGAGAAGGGCAATCGTCGGCATGTGTCCGGCAAGCCTCGGTTAACAACGCATATGTCGCTATCCTTCAACGACAGAACAAAGGTTCTTCGTAGACGGTCTCATCAATAACGAGCCTTGCACCATGCTGCTAGATACAGGTGCGACTAGGACAATTCTCGGGCCTTCCTTTGCCAGAACACCGGAACGGATTCAACGACAACTTGGAAGCTACGCACAGCAACAGGGGAGCCAGCTACTGTATATGGCGAGCTACCGATTGAAATAATTTTGGGCAGCACTAAAGTGAAACATCAGGCACTTGTAGCGGACATCGAAGACGATGCAATCATTGGAATGGACATCATGAATTCCAGAGGTTTGAATTGGATTTCAAAGACGGCGTCCTACGTGTCAACGGAGAAGAGCTGGTGCTTCATGGGAGAAGTGAGGGTTGATCCGTGTGTTGTTGGCTGAAGATGTAAGCGTACCTGAGAGGGCTGAAACCATTCTGGAGCTCGCTTGGACGGGAGTACGAGCAGTGGAAACGTGGTGATATTCGAGCCCAAACTTCTGATGAGAAAATTGGACGAGGATTGCACTAGGAAGACCTTGTTGCGTGCTGACCAATTTGTGCCCGTAAGGGTCATGAATGTCAATTATTTTCCAGTGACCTTGAAGAAAGGAACAATATTGGGGCACTGCTCGCCAGTTTCCTCAGTGATCCAGGTGTACGGTACGATTAGCCAACCTAACAACTTGCCCACAGAACTAGAAAAATTAGTTGCCATCTCTTCCAAAGATATAAAACCAGCTCAACAGCCCAAACTAAGAGATTTAGTTAAAGTACCAAGACATCTTCGATACCGGACAAGGGAAAGGAGGTCGAACTAATGTGGTCCAGCACAAGATTGATACTGGGGTGCCGACCGATCCGGCAATCAGCAAGAAGACTTCCTCTTGCCAAGAAGGAAGAGGCTGACCAAATAGTCAGCGATATGGGAAAAGAAGGAGTTATCGAACCATCTGACAGTCCCTGGTCCTCTCCAGTCGTACTGGTGAAAAAAGGATGGATCGACACGCTTTTGTGTAGACTATCGCCAACTTAATAATGTCACGAAGAAGGACAGTTACCCTCTCCCGAGAATAGATGACACCCTAGACACGTTGGCTGGTTCCACGATTTTCTCGACCCTTGATCTGGAGAGTGGATACTGGCAAGTAGAACTGGCTCAGGAAGATCGAGAAAAGACTGCTTTACCATCGGCTCAGGATTGTGGCAGTTCACCGTTATGCCATTCGGGCTCTGTAATGCTCCCGCCACATTCGAAAGATTGATGGAAACAGTACTGAAGGGACTCTCATGGAACACGTGTCTAGTGTATCTCGACGACATAATTGTGGTCGGCAGATCGTTTGAGGACCACGTGAAAAACTTGGAGGAAGTATTCCTGCGACTGAGGAACTCCGGATTGAAGCTGAGTCTAGAAATGCCATCTGTTCCAAAAGAAGTACGATACCTCGGCCACGTTGTCTCTGGAGAAGGAGTAGCAGTGGATGACCAGAAGATCAAAGCTGTTAAGGTTGGCCCATCCCAAAGACATTCACCAACTTCGAAGTTTCCTTGGTTTATGCACATACTATCGCCGATATGTGCTGGGATTCGCCAACATCGCTAAACCACTGACCAGGCTCACGGAAGGCCAAACAAAGTTCCAGTGGTCCGAAGAATGTCAAGATTCATTCAGGAAGCTGAAAGGGCTTTGATCAACGCACCTATACTGAGCTATCCCTACCCAAAGGGAAATTCATTTTGGATACGGACGCCAGCAACGTGGGACTTGGAGCTGTCCTATCTCAGATCCAGGAGGGACAGGAGAAGGTCATTGGTTATTTCAGCAAGACGCTTAGCAAACCAGAGCGCAATTACTGTGTCACCAGGCGAGAGCTGTTAGCTGTTGTAAAGGGAGTGGAACACTTCTACAAGTACGTGTATGGAAGAAGATTCCTGTTGAGAACTGACCATGCAGCTCTCAAATGGCTCTTACAGTTCAAAATCCTGAGGGTCAAGTAGCACGTTGGATCGAGAGACTCAAGAATTCGATTTCGAGATCGAACATCGAGCCGGAACTAGCCATAAGAATGCAGATGCCTTGTCGCGAAGACCATGTCCAGATGATTGCTAACATTGACGACGAGCAGAAGAGAAACAAGCAACACATTGTAGAACCGCGGCAATGGATGACAACTGGAACGACAGCAAGAACCAGAAAGAACCATAGAGAGACCCCGACCTCGGCTTAGACGTCAGCTAGGAAGAAGGGCAATCGAAGACCATCATGGCAGGAAGTCGCAGGTTACTCGCCGGCTGTTAAGTCCTATTGGGCACAATGGAACTCTCTTATTCTGGACAATGGGATCCTGAAACGTGTGTTGGAGGCCGATATTGGTGGGGAAGACAGACGCCAAATAATTGTTCCCAGGAACAGAAGAGGAAGTGCTGCGGGAAATCCATGATGGAGTCGCCGGAGGACATCTGGGAGTGACGAAGACCCTGCAGAAAGTGAGGCAACGGTTTTACTGGGCCAATTGTCAAGCTGACGTCCCGGACTGGTGCAGGAAGTGCGCTGTATGCGCTGCTAGCAATGGACCTCGAATACGACCCAAGGCCCCGATGCGTCAGTACAACGTAGGCAGCCCGTTCGAGAGAATCGCCATTGACATCGCCGGCCCGTTTCCCGTATCCGACCACGGGAATAAATACATCCTTGTGGCAATGGACTACTTCAGTAAGTGGGCGGAAGCCTATGCCCTGCCAACCAGGAAGCCATCACCGTCGCCGACGTCTTGGTGAAAGAGTGGATATGTCGATTCGGTATTCCAATGGAGCTGCACTCGGATCAAGGCAGAAATTTCGAATCCAACCTTTTCCAAGAAATATGTCCACTGCTGAACATCCGCAAGACAAGAACCACGGCCCTACATCCGCAGTCCGATGGAATGGTGGAACGGATGAACAGGACGATCAACCGCCACTTGTCCAAGGTTGTCTCTGACCATCAAAGAGACTGGGACCAGTATCTTCATTTGTTCCTGATGGCCTATCGATCCGCAGTACACGAGTCAACCGGTCAAACTCCTGCTAGTATTATAATGGGCCGAGAACTGCGACTGCCTTGTGACCTGAAGTTTGGGATACCGCCAGGACAAGACACTGCGGGAGAGGACTACGTCAGCAAACTTCGGCAGAGAATGGACGACATCCACGAACGAGTCCGGTTGAACATCCAGAGTGCCAGCGATAAAATGAAGAAGACCTATGACATCAAGGCCGACGCAGGAGGATTTAAGGTTGATGACCTGGTTTGGCTGTACAACCCCAAACGTCGTCGTGGAAATAAATCGTGAAAGATAAACGACCTTGTGTACCGAACCATAAGCCACCCCAGGAAACCAAGGGTCGTCCATTTCAACAGGTTGGCCCTTACGCTGGAAACCATGACCAAGTTCGCACCCTCAAGCCACCGGAGGATGATATGACGTTCGAGAAGTTTATGTCCTTATATTCAAACGGGCAGAAAGTTCTACATGGGGTTACTAGAGAGGAGTCACGAGACCTTTTCGAGGTGCCTGCTGACTACGCACTAGCGCACTGTGTGGCAGAAGATCTTCGAATGTCCAGGGGCATCGCCGTAGTGTTCTCCAAGAAATTTGGTCAACTCCAAACACTGCGGGAGCAGAATCCAGAAGTTGGTGGGGTACTACAGTTGAAGAAAGGCCAGAGAAACATCTACTACCTAGTTACCAAGAGGCATTCCCAAGATAAACCGTCCTATGAAGATGTCTGGAAGAGTCTCACCAAACTAAGAGATACTATGGTGGACCAGAATCTGGTGGATCTAGCAATTCCAAAATTGTCCTGTGGTATTGATGGGTTGGACTGGAGAGTCCTAAGAAGTATGCTGGAGGCAATATTCAGATCCAGCGGCGTCAAGATTTTGGTTTGCTGTAACCCTCTTCCACGACCGATCATGAAGACCGTGGAGTGTTACTTCCATCGAACTTCACGGTGCAGATATGGGGAGTCATGCAGATATCGTCACACTCCAAGGATGAAATTTCGGGACGAAATGTCTTTAAGAAGGGGGCAATGTAACGAACCTAGGCCGGACCTGTCGCCTCACATGTTGCCGTCGACAGCGATGAGATCATCCCCGGAGATGTTCGAGAACCATCCAGTGCGCTCTGCCGCGGAAGACAACGGTCAATATTGGAAACAATTGGAACACGCCGGTCGCCAACGGAAAGAATTCGAAACATCGAGAATGCTGTATCGGAGATAAATAGGCAACCCTCAAGTCTCAGAGACAGTCTGAACGAGCCCATATGATCGAGCTATTCAGTGGCGTAGTAATATAAATTAAGTTGTAGATTAAGTGTTAAATAAATTAGTTTAACCAAGTTAAGTTTATTTACGTTACAGTATTTTTATGGAAATTCAACTTAAATGACATTTTTCGTCGAACCCGTGTAGTTACAAACTCGACGCAATGGGTTTTTTTGTAGGAAATTATACCTATAACAAGAATCCATGAGTCAAAATTCCCAAAAATTTTTTTCCTGGTGAGCGGAAGGAAAAACGGATAAAAAATCATTTTTTAATGTTATTTTAATGGATAAAATTCAAAATTCTCTAGCAATGGGTTAAAATTCGAATTAAGGGTTCGCAATATGCTCAAAAATTTTGTTTTTCTATAAATTACAAGATTTTCAGGCGGGACTTGAAGAAAAAAAATGTTGCCCAAAAATGAAGCACCCTAATATATATATATATATATATATATATATATATATACAGTGACCGTCATAAAGTTGACTACATATGGAAAAAAATTTTATTGAAATTTCTGAAAAACTATAATGGCGGTTCGTTTCTGCATGTCTGACAACTGAAAAATCCGTTGCGAATTATATCACTTGACCTCAGGTTTGGCAGGAATTTAAAAAAAGTTGTCTGTGGTGCCGAAAACTGGGTCAAATTGACAAGATATCAAAAAAATTCAAAGGTAAAAATGTGTTTGGAATTCAACGAGAACCATATTTACCAATTTTAAGGAATAAAACAAAAATATCATTTTATTCCTCTACTCTTACTAAGAAACATTATTAATTTTTGTTTTATCAGGAAACAGTTTGAATAACCTAAACCACATAAGTTTGGGTCGAAAGTAATCAAATATTTATGGACTAAACATTTTGCGGGAGATTAATTATGAAAACACGTTTAGTCTTGTCAAGGTGTCGTCATGCTGGGTATATTGATGCACATGAGCTCATTTAATATTCTCAACCCGTGAATGGAATTATACCAACTAATATTTGTAATCGAAACCTAATAATACATTATTTATTCTTGCTAAATTCAATATTGGTTAGTAAATTTGATCTTCAATGACTTAGCTATATTTTTTTATTTCATAAGGCGGCTTTGAAAAAAGATCTACTTTTGTTCTAACAAAAACAAATGTCACAATAATTTGTTGACAATTTTGTTGGAGTTGTCGTTCATTATAAAATTTTGTGTTTTCCAATCTATCAATAGAAATGGCTCCAAAACTGAGTATACAAGAAAATATTAAAATAGTATTGCTATATGGCGAAAATAGCACAAGAGAAGTGGCTGAAATTTTCAATGGAAAGCATCCAGACCAAAATTTGCATTTTACTTCGTTGGCAAGATATTGCGAAAATTAAAAAAAAGTGGTTCGGTTGAAAACATATATAGAAGTGTTCACGTTAAGCCTGTTGTATATAATAAAAATAATGTAAATAATGTTCTACTGACAGTCACTGAGAAACCAAGAGATTCAACAAAAATTATGGCAGAA
Organism: Gonioctena quinquepunctata; assembly: GCA_018342105.1. NCBI lineage: Eukaryota > Metazoa > Arthropoda > Insecta > Coleoptera > Chrysomelidae > Gonioctena > Gonioctena quinquepunctata. The sequence goes on from JAFIRS010003542.1 coordinate 8,364, forward strand.
AAGGCAGCAATATCTCAAACCTCTGTTAGACGAATTTTAAAGCAAAATCACTTTCACCCATACAAACCAAAATTTGTGCATGTACTGCGAGATTTTGGTGCATGGTTCCAGGATAGAAAATCATGAATACTCCGCGCGACAAGCTTTTTGAAACCAACTAATTCAAAAGAAAATAATTCATTGTCAGCGATGACTTAAATTTATTTATTTTATACGTTTCAGTATACGGCTTGAATAAAAGCTTGCCTTTGAAAACGTTTTTTATTACTTATTGATTGGTCAAGCTCTCAAAAAATTATTTTCATCATCAAGGTATCTGTAAAGTGAAAGAACAATGTGATAACATAAAAAACTTATGTTATTCGTGATGAAAACTTATTAAGTTGAGAATATAGGAGAGTTGCTGGTGCACTTCATTTCAGAGATGTTACTTCAGATAAAAAACAATTAGGTAAATAACAGTTCAAAACTAACAACAAAAAAACTTGATGTAGTGGCAGGCCACAATGTTCAGTTACCAGGAGGAGGAAATGAAATAGAAATGATGTCATTTGTCAAATACCAATACTCATCTGTCATAGATGAAATATGTGTTCTGCCATCCATAATCTTTATGAAGGTTATGACGGGCCATTCGAAACAGTAGAAATATTTGAAAATATATGATTATCAAGTTTAAGAAAATGATTATAAATGACACTTAGTTTTGAAATATTAGACCTTTTTTTCATACTATTAGGTTCATTACTAATGAAAACCATTTCAAGGAAATTCCTTTATTGATCAATGTTCTCCATTGCTGAAATTGTGGGGATATTGAAATAACTGGAATGAATAGAATTGATATACTGTTCAGCTGAAGCACAATTGGTTTCGCTGAGGTCGCAATAACTCTTAGGAGAGGCTATTCGTCCGATTAAGTTCCTGCTGGTTCGGCCAATATACACGTTATCACAGTTCAGACAAGGAATACTATAAATAACATTAGACATTTCAAATCTTGTTGGGGGAGTTCTAATTTTGGTATGTGAACTGGTAATAGTTCAGATATTTTTTTTGCGATACGAAGTTGATCTAATTTGAAAATGTTGGTAAGTTTTGTGGTTTGTTCTTCAATATCAGGGAGTATTTTATAAACATACAAGATTCTAGGTTGAGGGTGAAAATTGAGAAGGTTTACCTGTGAAATTTGAGAATATACACTACTATCATTATTATTATGAAAATTGAGTTTATGATCTGTGTTGGGAAGTAATTTATTGATGAGTTTGAAACGGTGGAAATTTTTCTTAACAATTGTTTTTAATTCATTTGAGCATTCCATATGATAGATTGACTGAGACAAGCTGATAACTCTCTTTTCAAAAACCATTTTTGAGGAACATTCCTACCCTTTCAAACTTATCAATAAATTACTCCTGAACACAGATCATGAACTTGATTTTTATAATGATAATAGAATATAATAGAATTTATTGATGCAGTACATACATAAATAATGTTTGTATACGTCAATGGTTGCACATAGTAGTATAAATTGAAGTCGATATAATAACAATGTCCAATATATAGTGAATATATTGTCGATAAAAAACTCTGGGTACCCTCTTTAACAAAGACAAACATAAATACAGAATATAAAAATACAAAAATATATTATTATTAGAAAGGCGACGAATTTTCTTCAGATGTGTGCAAGGCATTTTGTAAAAGTATATTTTCAATTTTTACTTAAATGTGTTCATACTCATGTCGGGAGTCTGAAATTCATTAGGTAACACATCAAAAAAAAAGATATAAATAAGAGTTTGGCGATTTACTTACTCCATATTTGGGTTGCCTTGAAATTGTTTTAGACCTAATATCATGGTAGTGTATGTCCTCCTGCTTGGTCAATTTATTTACACCTTTTGAGTCATTTACATAACACAAACAATCATATATGAAGCAAGATCGCAGAGATAATATATGGAGATTTTTGAAGAAGGGTTTACAATGGACATCATATTTAGCCTGAGCCATTATTCTGACAATTTTTTTTTGTAATTTAAATATTATATCTAAATGACATGATGAACCCCATACTATCAATCCATATGTTATCATGCTGTGAAAAATGGCAGGATAAGCTTCTCTTGAACAATCAATTGTTGTTTTATCACTCAGTTGTCTTATTATGTATACAGTGCTCGTCTAAAGTCCGTTCCCCCCTACTAATTTTTGAACCACCTGGTATATCACAACAGAAAAAGATGGGCTTAAATAGGAGATAAAAACCTACTATTTCATGAAAAAATACAGCTAAAAGTTTCAAAACGGCGGCTGAGCTTCATCTTCAATAACTTTTTTAAATAGAACTCCTTGTATATTATTCCTTTTTCGAAATCCGCTCATAATTCTCAACAGTTTTCTCCGATACACTCCATTCCTGAATTCAATTGTTTTCGAAATATTAACGTTTGAAGAGTGACATTCCGGTTTAAAATGGAGTGTGGATTTTGGTCACTTCCGGTAAAACATTTTGCTAACTAAATATTGTTATTAATTTGAAGTTGAATCTCCTAATGAATTCGACCAATAAGAGGCGTAAAGAGAGTTTATTAGGAATAAACAGTACCGCTTACCGGAAAATCTCGAAGCCTACGAATGTGTTCTGTAAATTCACAATCAAAACAAATTAGAGATAAGTGCCATGTGAAGTGGAATGAATAGAAAAATCGAAATTAAACGGTTTTCTTCACATAAAGGATTCAATATAAAATTGAACCAGAGAAAGGTAGATCTCAGGTGAAAAACAACTACTTTCCTGGCAAATACCACGCAGAACGTTGAATGATATTCACCTGAAAATCCATGCATACTTCCATAAAATATCAATGGACATTGAATGCAAATGTTTCTTTCTGATAAGCTCGATTATGTTTAATTTAAGTCGTGTTCACCTAACAATCCGCATAGGTTTCCGAGCTTCTTGGCCCTCATGGTACGGGTAGTCAACCAGCCAAAAGTCAAAGAACTCTGGGTAATGAACCAGAAACAAACCATCATCGATCTTGTAACACCTATAGGTACGCCGAAAAGATAAACTTTAACTGGCGGTACCTAGTGACAGAAAAGAAACATCCGAAATCTCCCACCTCGATAGGTTTCTAAATAAAGATTCCTTCTCAGGTAGATGGCAAGTCGTCTGCATATATGTGAGAGATAAGTGCCATGTGAAGTGGAATGAATAGAAAAATCGAAATTAAACGGTTTTCTTCACATAAAGGATTCAATATAAAATTGAACCAAGAAAGGTAGATCTCAGGTGAAAAACAACACTTTCCTGGCAAATAACGCAGAACGTTGAATGATATTCACCTGAAATCATGCATACTTCCATAAAATATCAGGACGATGAAATGCTTTCTGATAAGCTCGATTATGTTTAATTTAAGTCGTGTTCACCTAACAATCGCATACCGGTTTCAGGCTTTTGGCCCTCATCTCACAGGAGTAACACCAAAGTCCAAGAACTCGTGAAGTGAGACAACGTAAACAAACCATCATCGATCTTAACACCTATAGGTACGCCGGAAAGATAAACTTTAACTGGCGGTACCTGGTGACGAAAGAAACACTCGGAAAATCTCCCACCTCGATAGGTTTCTATAAAATTCCTTCCGTAGAATGAAGCCCGTCTAGCAGTGAGAGATAAAGTGCCTATGAATGGAATGAATAGAAAAATCGAAATTAAACGGTTTTCTTACATAAAGGATTCAATATAAGAATTGAACCAGAAAGTTGACTCAGGTGAAAAACAACTACTTTCCTGGCAAATACCACGCAGAACGTTGAATGATATTCACCTGAAAATCCGAGCATTTCCATAAATATCAATGGACATTGAATGCAAATGTTCTTTCTGATAAGCTCGATTATGTTTAATTTAAGTCCGTGTTCACCTAACAATCGCATGGTTCGGCTCTTTGCCCTCATCAGTACGGAGTAGTAACCAACAAAAAGTCAAAAAGAACTCTGGCTGAAATGAGACAAACGTAAACAAACCATCATCGATCTTGTAAACCTATAGGTACGCCGGAAAGATAAGCTTTAACTGGCGGTACCAATCGACAAAAGAAACACTCGAAATCTCCACCTCGATAGGTTTCTAAATAAAAGATTCCTTCAGTGAGGGAAAGCCCTCTAGCATATAGTGAGAGATAAGTCCATGTGAAGTGGAATGAATGAAAAATCGAAATAAACGGTTTTCTTCACATAAAGGATTAATATAAAATTGAACCAGAGAAAGGTGATCTCGGTGAAAACAACTACTTTTCCTGGAAAACCAGCAGAACGTTGAATGATATTCACCTGAAAATCCTACATACCTAAAATATCAATGGACATTGAATGCAAATGTTCTTTCTGATAAGACATGTTATGTTTAATTTAAGTCGTGTTCTAACAATCCATCCGGTTTCGGGCTTCTTGGCCCTCATCAGTACGTAGTCAACACCAAAGTCAAAGAACTCTGGTTGAAATTGAACCAAACGTAAAACAAACCATCATCGATCTTTTGTTACACCTATAGGTACGCCGGAAAAGATAAGCTGGGTCCAAGGCGGTACCAAGTGAACGAGAAACCCGAAATCTCTCCCTTCATTTCTAAATAAAGTTCTACCAGTAAGAATGGCGCCGTCTAGCATATAAGTGAGAAAGCCATGTGAAGTGGAATGAATAAAAATCGAAATTAAAGGTTTTACATAAAGGATTCAATATAAAATTGAACCAAGAGGTAGATTCAGGGAAAAACAACTTCTTTCCGGCAAATACCACGCGGAACGTGAAGATATTCACCTGGGAAAAACCATGCATACCCTAAAAATCAATGGCATTGAATGCAAATGTTTCTTTTCTGGGTAAAAACTCGATTATGTTTAATTTAAGTCGGCCCTCAATCCGCTCCGGTTTCCTTTGGCCCTCCGTACGAAAAACAACCACCTGGCATTTCCTTTCCCAAATTTTTAATTTTTTAGAAAAAAAACCGTTTAATTTCGATTTTCTATTCATTCCACTTCCATGGCACTTATCTCCCCACTATATGCAGACGGGCTTGCCATCCTCGAGAAGGAATCTTTTTTTAGAAACTATCGAGGTGGGAGATTTTCGGAGTTTTTTTTCGTCACTGGTACCGCCAGTTAAAGTTTATCTTTTTCCGGCTTTCCTATAGGTTTAAGATCGATGATGGTTTGTTTACGTTGTGTCTCACTTCAGCCAGAGTTCTTTGGACTTTTGGCTGGTTACTACTCGTACTGATGAGGGCCAAGAAGCCTGAAACCGGTATGCGGATTGTTAGGTGAACACGACTTAAATTAAAACATAATCGAGCTTATCGAAAAAACATTTGCTTTCCCAATTCCATTGATATTTTTAATATGCATGGATTTTCAGGTGAATATCATTCAACGTTCTGCGTGGTATTTGCCAGGAAAGTGGTTGTTTTCCCCCTGAGATCTACCTCTCTGGTTCAATTTTATATTGAATCCTTTATGGAAAACCGTTTAATTTCGATTTTTCTATTCATTCCACTTACATGGCACTTATCTCTCACTATATGCTGACGGCGCCATTCCTACTGAGAAGGGAATCTTTTATTTGAAACTATCGAGGTGGGAGATTTTCGGAGTGTTTTTTTTCGTCACTAGGTACCGCCAGTTAAAGTTTATCTTTTCCGGCGTACCTATAGGTGTTACAAGATCGATGATGGTTTGTTTACGTTGTGTCTCACTTCAGCCAGAGTTCTTTGACTTTTGGCTGGTTGACTACTCCGTACTGATGAGGGCCAAGAAGCCTGAAACCGGTATGCGGATTGTTAGGTGAACACGACTTAAATTAAACATAATCGAGCTTATCAGAAAGAAACATTTGCATTCAATGTCCATTGATATTTTATGGAAGTATGCATGGATTTTCAGGTGAATATCATTCAACGTTCTGCGTGGTATTTGCCAGGAAAGTAGTTGTTTTTCACCTGAGATCTACCTTTCTCTGGTTCAATTTTATATTGAATCCTTTATGTGAAGAAAACCGTTTAATTTCGATTTTTCTATTCAAAACAAATTAGTTAGCTAAAAAATTATAATTTAGTTTTGAAATACACTTCTATTTAACCCCAACAATCATTTCATTAAGTGTTCAATGTGGCCCCCTCCTAAATCTTGACAATATTGTGCCCTATTATGAATAGCTTCTCTCACGTTGATGAAAGTCTGTTCATCTATTTCTTCACATGTATCTATTATTCTGCGTTCCAACTCTTCTATTGTTTGGCTTTCAGTGGCGTAGATTCTTGACTTCAGATACCCTCGAAAGAAAAAATCTAGAGGTGTAAGATCCGGAGATCTTGGTGGCCATTCCTTACTTCCCCTGCGACCTATCCATCGCCCAGGAAAGTTTGTATCGAGGAACTCTCTAGCCATGCGATCGAAATGGGGAGTTGCCCCATCCTGCTGAAATATGATTTCAAGATTTTCAAACTTCTCCTGATTGATTAATACAATTTGTCTTATTCGAGGTTCAATTTCAATTTCTAAAAGATTTCTTTAATGAACCCCTGTAAGATTGCCTCTGATGAAAATCGGTCCAACAACGCGATTGCCCATAATCCCGCCCAAACATTCACCTTTTCAGGAAACTGGGTATGTCCCTCTCTAAAAATATGCGGATTAGTATCGCTCCAGTATCAAACATTCTGTTTGTTGACTTCACCATTAAGGACAAACTTGCATTCTTTTGCGAAACATACACGATTCAGGAAGCCTTGTTCTCCTTCAATTGTTTTTGTCAACCACTCACAGAATTCAACCCTCCGCTCTGAATCATCCTCCGTGAGAACATGCAGGATTTTCATTTTATAGGGACGACATTTTTTTTAGGACTCTCTGGACACTTTTCGAACTTACTCTACATGATTCAGCAACTGCAGACGTCGACTGAGTCGGATTGATTACCATTTCAGCAACAATTTCTACCTTTTTTTCTTCTGAAAGAGGCGTTTTTCCTGATCTTGGAGCATCTTTCAGCGTACCAGTTGCTTGGAGCTTATTTAAAAGTTTGCGCAAATATGACCTCCAAATGGGATTCTCGGGAAATCTATCATTAAACACACGGACTGCTAGACGAAAATTTCTTCCAGCTTCTCCAAATATCAAATGTATTGTCTAAACTACGAGTCATGATCACACTTTTCATAAAGGGATCAACAGTTACAGTTAGCAGTTCAGTTCGACAGTAAACAAGATGTTACCGCAACAACGATTTTTTGATTTTTTGATTGAAAGCAACATTAGTGTTTTTGGTTGGGTTTGAAATGACCAGAATGTCACTTTTCAAACGTTAATATTTCGAAAACAATCGAATTTAGGAGTAAAGTGTATAAGAGAAAACTGTTGAGAATTATGAGCAGATTTCGAAAATGGAATAATATACGGGTTGTTCTATTCAAAAGAATTATTGAAGCCGCCATTTCAAAACTTCTAGCTGTGATTTTAGCATGAAGAAGTAGGTTTTTATCTTCTATGTAAGCGCTCCAAATTTCGTTGCGATATACCAGGTGGTTCAAAATTAGTTGGGGGGGAACGGACTTTAGACGAGCACTGAATAGACGCTTTGATAATTTGTAAATATGCGGTAAAAAATTCAATGACGAGTCCAGACACACTCCAAGAAGCTAAATTGGTTTATTATTCTCTTGATTATTTTTTGTTGTGAGAAATCTAAAGTTTTGGTTAAATCATCATTATTAGTAAGATAATTGCTATCAGACCAGTTTGTTATAAAGCTTTCAGATTCATTAGCATTGAAAAGTAGGTTGGAAGACAAAGTATCACTCAGCGGAGAAGTGGCATCATCAACATACATTATCGGAAGCACATCCGTCAGATTAAAAGGCATATCTCGGGCATATTAATGATGTAAATAACAAATGATACAGGACCAAAGACTGACATCTGTGGTATCCCATAATTAACTTTCAAAAATTTTGATATATCACAGTTCTATTTGATACATGACTGACGGCCTGCAAGATATGATGTGAATAGATTCAAGGCTTTTTTTCTGATCCCATAATATTTTAATTTTTGTAATAATACACCATGGTTAATCGTGTCAAATGCTTTGGACATATCATAAAATTTTGCACAGCATGATTTACGCTCCTTGAAAGCTTCTATGATATTTTCATACATTTCGCAGATTGCATTAATAGTAGACCTCCTCTGTCTGTACCCAAATTGAGCATTATTTGATAAATTGTGTTTCTTCAAAATATTGTAATAATCTATTTTTGGGACGATTTCAAATACTTTTGAGATAACAGATGTGTTGGAAATATGCCTATAACTGTCTGTATTGTTAAACTCGCTCTTTTATGTATAGCAGTAACTTGTGTTATTTTAAATATTTATGGTTAAATCCCGCTCTCGATACATATGTTTATCAAATGTGCGATAGGCCTAGCAAGTGAATCACTTATAGTCCGGTCAATTTAGACATAAAAATAGTGGTCAAATCTCGGAGAGTCAAATATTGGTGGAGAGCTGGGGTTTACCATAACGAATTGAGTTTCAAAAATCCCCATCGATCCTATGTGTGCTACGAAAGTTATTCGGGGTCAAAGGTCAGAATTTGAGGTTTTTTGGATTTTTCTCGAAAATGGTGAGTTTTATCGAAAGAAAACTTCAAACCAAAGTTGTTGATCTTAAATTCTCTAGAAAAATGGTTTCACTGATTTTTTTCCTAAGAGTTACCATTCCTGAGATATCGCGATTCTAAAAGTCACATAATACATGATATGCACATATAAGCCACGTATATACATAATCAGGCACTTAAGTATAAAAACCTATTTGTGTCTCTTCTATATATATTATACTATTCAGAAAACATTTATTCAAAAGATAGTCAGTCCCTTACTGAGTCCCCTCTACCCACGTGGCCTTGAAAAACATCTGGCCATTCTATTGTCCATAGGTCTCGTTCATATACCTGTTTCTTTTAGTGCTGAAGGTTCAGTTCAAGTTTAATGCAACAAACACAACGATTGTAATTGGTGAAGATGTTGATTTGTTAGTACTACTTACTGCAAGGACTCCAATTGATAAAATTATTTATTTTCTGAAACCTGGAAGAGCTCAACAGCGAACAGAAATATATTCTCCAAGAAGTTTATCTGCTTATCCCAAATGCCAAAACTATATTATATTTTTACATGCGATAACCGGCTGCGACACTTCGTCAGCAATGTCTTGTATTGATAAATACCAATACTCAACTTTTGTAAAAAATACGCGAAACAAGAAACAAGTACAACTATCATGTCTCCCTCCAACATCGGCATCTGCTATTCAACACTTGTATCGAGTATACTATCAAGTTCAAACATGGCTAGGCAATCAACTAAACCCAGAAGACTGGGGTTGGAAATTGATAGATAATACTCTGGAACCGATTCAAACATTACTCCCACCTGCTCCAGAAAAACTTCTCAACACTATTTTTTGCAATTGCAAAAAAGGTTGTAGTGCCAAATGTGGCTGTGAAGAAGTCGGGTTGCTGTGTTCTCCAGCGTGTACTAATTGCCAAGGTCAGTCTTGCTCAAATGTCCAGTTGAGTACAATAGAGGAAGATTCCTGTGATTTTAATGAAGAGACCAGTGACTCAGCCACATTTCAACAATTTATGAACATCTAACAAGAGGAAGAAGAAGAAATCGGAAGAGACATGACTGTTGAAGTAGACTTTCAAGAGTATGAATCTGATTAAAAGATCTGAAGAAATCAAAACAATAGTTAACCCAATAATCCATAGCAATATCAATAATCAATATCAATAATAAGGTAATATCTAGAACTTGACGGGTATTGTTCCCTCAAATTATCCTAAAATTGTCATGACAGTTGGTGGAGTAGGCCTACAGGGAAAACCACGGTAAAAAAAACACGCTGAGTACACTACCTCACAGGTGGCGTGAAAATGTGTGCATATCATGTATAATGTGAGTCTTAGAATCGCGATATCTCAGGAATGGTAACTCTAAGGGAAAAAATCATAGACAATATTTTTGTAGAAAATGTTGGAGTCTTCAACTGTGGTCTGAGGTTTTTTTCGATTCAACTCACCGTTTACGAGAAAAATCTAAAAAACCTTTAATTTTGACCTTCGATTCCGAATAACTTTTGTAGCACACATAGGATCGATGGGGATTTTTGAAACTTCATTTGTTATGGTGAACTTCAGCTCTTCACCAATATTTGGCTCCCCGGGAATTTTTGTTATTTTAAATGTCTATATTGACCGGACTATTACCAGTTTTAGAACCTCACTGTTAAGGTTGATATTATCTTCTAATTCACTTTTTTCCAATTAAGATATTATGGTATTAATTTCCATGTCACAAACAGGAAATAAAAAAAAATATGTATTCGCATTAGGTGCATTGTTTGAAGATTTTGAAAACTATAGTTTTGTTTCAGCAGGATATTCCTAAGTAGTTGACTGCCTACAGGTTTGCTTTCCAGCGGTGAATTGAACTTGTTCATAACAGGTTTGAAACCAGCAAAAATGTTTAAATGAAACGTTGGAACTTTTGGACTTGCGCATGTTCAAGTTCAAACCTTCATAACCTCTCCTTCAGTCTAGTCCCAGAAAGAAATCAGAAATAGCAAGAAAAATATTTTTAGTTATTTCGTTCTCAATGGCTTTTTAGATGATGGTGAAAGTGAGAGTGAATGGTCGAACGCAAATAAGTCTGAGGATGATTTTTTACTGGAGGAATTGGAAGACAGGCAAAAGCCGAAAAATTAAAATTATATCGAAGAAACTGTCCGGCGGTATAACAATAAATAATTCATTGAACATTTCGAATGGACATAGGAGTTGTAAATTTCTTCCTGAGTGCAGCAGCTTCAAATGCGCGTTCCAGCAGCAATTATTGGGCACTTGTTACTAACAGACCATGGTCAACACATGCGCGTTCCGTAAGTGTTCGAAACGTGTATTGAACACGCTGCTGGAACAAATCTCATGTGTCATCTACATTATTGAAGTTTATCATTGAATAATTTAAAACATTAGAGAAGTAGTCTGAGAAATCATCAGCTTGCAATTCAGATGTCACATGTGTAATTCTTATTTTTTCTATTTCAATTGATAATATCCTATGCTGCTTTTCATTCATTTTCATTTTATTTTTATAATCCTCCTTCGGAGTATTATACCGGGTGACACAGGATATCCGGCCACGTAACTTCTGCATTCGTGAACGGAGTTTTCTGGAATTTGGTACAGTTATATAAGCAACCATTTCGGATTTCATCACATTACAATCCAATATTTGTTTGAAGCTGGTAGACGATGTGGTAACTTGATAACTATCGTTTCGGACGTCCATCGTCTTAATGTATTTGAAAGGTTTTCACGACGTTTCGAATGCTTGTATCTGCAATCGTCTTCAGGTGAATACTGACAAGTTTAGGTGCTACTTACCAATTTATATGACTGTCGGCGCAATGATGCATGCAATTCCGCCATGTGCAGCGGTGCGTGTAATTTCTCGCGGTGTGGTGGTGCGTGAAGTTTCGCGTCTCTGCAGCCCGCCAGAAAGAGCAATCAGGGGTTTCCATACGTTCTTGATCTCAACGCTTGGTTGACTAAAGGCGTTATTGGCTCCAATGTTGGCGGCCTCTTTGGACTTTCGTTTGAACCAATGCTCCTCTCTATGTAGAACACTTGCGTCGTCCCATAGAACTCGATGGTACTCAGTCCAAGCGTTGAGTCCATTTCTTGTGCTCATCCAATCTTAACGATAACGGTCTCTTTGTCTCTCCAATGTAGGAATCTCCGCATTCATATGGAACTTCATAAATGCAATTCTTACTGATTTCATTTCTGTTGTCAGGTCAGGTCAGGTTTTTGTTGTCAGGAGAAGATCAGTAGGATCGGAAACAAGTTCAACATCAAGAGCTGCTTCTAATCCGGCAGTACTTTACGGAGTTTCCTGACCAAGACCAAACCTGACAACAAAAATTGGAGAGACAGAGAGACCGTTAACGGTGAGATTGGATGAGCACAAGAAATGGACTCAACGTGGAGAAACATCAAAATCGGGAATCGCTGACCACGCCTGGACTGAGCACCATCGAGTTCTATGGGACGACGCAAGTGTTCTACATAGAGAGAAGCATTGGTTCAAACGAAAGTTTAAAGAGGCCTCCTACATCGAATCCAATAACGCCTTCAGTCAACCAAGCGTTGAGATCAAGAACGTATGGAAACCCCTGATTGCTCTTTCTGGCGGGCTGCAGAGGCGCGAAACTTCACCACACCGCGCGAAATTACACGCACCGCTGCACATGGCGGAATTGCACGCATCATTGCGCCGACAGTCATATAAATTGGTAAGTAGCACCTAAACTTGTCAGTATTCACCTGGAGACGATTGCAGATACAAGCATTCGAAACGTCGTGAAAATCTTTCAAATACATTAAGACGATGGACGTCCGAAACGATAGTAATCACAATCCAATATGGCGGACTTCCGGTTTTTCTGGAAAGGCCAGTAACTTTGTTATTTCAAATGGAACACCCTGTATATTTCTACATATTCAAGTTCAACAGGTCAAAACAAGTCCAAACCTTGTGTAAAATGTAATTTTTTTCAAACAATCGAAATTAAAATTGTTATTTTATTTTACATCGTGGATAAATGAGATTCGGTCGAAGCTATTCACAATGAGTCGAAACTAACGAAAAAACTAATTTTTTTCTGAAAAATTATTTTTTGTGTCACTTACTGGTTAATCAATTCAGTCACATCACATTTTAATTAAAAATTAATTTTTTTCAAATGAATCCCCTATGGGCCACCTGCCTATCTCTCTAGAACATCAATTAAAGAAAAAAATTACATATCATTTTTATATTTCGGTGCAGTCACAAATTGTATAAATTCAAAAATCTACAACTAGTTCATGAGTTTTCTGGCAGTTCGAAAAAATTTTCAACTTAGTGAACTGTGGAAAACAACATTTCTGAATCTTGTCAACTAATTGTGTAAGTTATACTTTTAAGCAAAATAATGGTGTTTTTTAAAAATTCTTCTAGCGTTTTCTCGACTGACATTGAATTGGTATTCCAATTCCCGCGTCGAAGCGGTTGGATCAAAATCAACATAAGCAAAACATTCATTTCTACCTCCTCACTCACTATCATCTTCTCCATTGTTGGATTCTTTTGTGAATCTTCTCTCTACATTTTTGAAAAAGGTTTTTTGTGAGTGTCTGCTGTGTGGGTATCGTTCAGCGTATAACTGACAAGCGGCGACAATGTTTTCAAGACATTCTCTGTAAATTATTAACATATCAACCTGTTCACTTCTTGTAAACCTATAATTTTCTTTTTACATTTCTACTAAACTAATTCCCGGTAGTTATCTAATTTTCGAGAGTTGAGATGAAAGATGACAGCGAAACACAATTAGTTGACAAGATTCAGAAATGATGTTTTCCACAGCTTACTAAGTTGAAACATTATTCGAACTGCAAGGAAACTCATGAACTAGTTGTAGATTTTTGAATCTATACAATTTGTTACTGCACCGAAATACGAAAATGATATGTCATCTTTTTCTTCAATGAATGTTCTAGAGACAAGTAGGTGGCCCATAGGGGTATCATTTGAAAAAAAAATGTTTGACCAAAATGTGATGTGACTGAATATATTCATCAATAAATGACAAAAACAATAATTTTCCAGAATATAATATGTTTCTCTGTTATGTGCGACTCATTGTGAATAGCCTTGACCAAATCTCAATAATCCACGGGGTAAAATAAAAAAAACTATTTTGATTTCAATTGTTTAAAAAAAATTACATTTGATATAAGGTTTAGACTTGTTTTGACCTGTAGAACTTGAATATGTAAAAATATACAGGGTGTTCTATTCGAAAAAACAAAGTTGCTGGTATTTGCAGAAGAACCAGAAGTCCGCCATATTGGATTGTAATGTGATCAAATCCGAAATGGTTGCTTATATAACTGTACCGAATTTCAGAGAAATCCGTTCACGAATGCAGAAGTTACAGGGGTGGTCCGATATCCTGTGTCACCCGGTATACTTGAAAATTTGTATTATTTTTTGTTGAACAAGTAATCACATGAACTGCACCCAAGGTACGTTTTGATTGCATATCATTGTCAAAAACGAAGTCTTTTTTTTATAGTTTGGATTTTTTTATAATTTTTTCCACAGAACATTGATCAAACAATGTTGATAACATATCGACCAGAAGGTTCGCATATTCATCAGGATTGTTCATTTCATAAAATAAATACCAATTCACATTATTTACACATTCAATAAACTGGTGTTTTCCATGTTCAGTCATAGGTCTACATGGAATATACTTGTCTTTTGATGTGAGACTTGCCGAGATAGAGAAGAAAATACCTTAATGGTCCGAAATATGTGTTTCAATTACTTCCACGATCAAGTTGTTTTTGTTTATGTTAGTAAACAGATTATTTATTTTTGTAGAAGTAGTGCTTGTAACTCGTGTATTTTCATTAACTTTTTCCTCTCAACCTGTCAAGAAAATGTTTATACAGTCATTCAAATTTATGTTATCCAATGAATTAAAATTCAAGTTGAAGTCACCAACCAATTTGATTAATAAACGGTATCATTTCCAGTTCTTTGTTCAGTGCACGCAGGAAAACATCATTATCCCCCATAGGCGACCTGTATATACATAAGGAATTGAGTTTCACATTACATTACACCTATTAAGGTAAATTCAGCATAATATTCACGCATAATTCATTGATTTCTGTAGATTTATATTTTATCAATTCTCGAGCAAAAACACAAACATGAGCAGACGTGTTTCTATAATAATGTGCTTCGAGTTTAAAATTAGGAATAACGATATTTATAATTTCTGATTATACATTCTCAAATTCTAGAGGTAAACCCTCCTATTTCTCTACCTCAACCTAGAATCTTTTATGTTTATAAAACACCCCCTTATATTGAAGACTAATATTTTCAAATGAGATCAACTTCGTTTTCCAAAAAAATATCAAAACTATAACCAGTTTATATACCAAAATTAAAACTCCCTCAACTGAATTTGAAATGTCTAATGTCATTTATAGTATTTGTTATCTGAACTGTAATAAAGTAGAGTTAGGCCAAACCAGTGGGAACTCAATCGAACGCATAGCATCTCACAAGAGTTATTGCAAAAACAGTTGTGCTTTAGCTGAACATAATATCAATTCTAATCATTCCAGTGAATTGAATAACCAACAAAAGTAATTTCCTTGAAATTGTTCACATTAGTAATGAACCTAATAGTATGAACAAATGGTCTGATATATCAAACCTAAGTGTAATTCATACTTAGATAATAATATTTCGAATATTTCTATTGTTCCAAACGGCCCGCTATAACCTTCATGAAGTTTATGGGCGAGACAACATATGTTTCATCTATGATAGATGAGTATTGGCATTTGATGATAAATGACACCATCGATTTGTTGAAAATATAAACAGGATGTTCATAAAATCTGATGTGGAATCATCTGCGACTGAAAGATAAACTTTAGTCACTATCTTCCATCGTCAAGATAACCTCTTGTCGGGTATTCATGTTGAAAAGGGAAACATTCCCAATTGAATATTGATAGAAATATTTTTCTGTGAATTGAAAAATCCACGATTAAAAGGAAGTTATTTTTTGTGAATGTGTAACAGAAAACAACTACATTTCCGGCTAAAGCCACGCTGGACATTGAACTACATCTGATAGATATTCTGAAAAGGCCCTAACTCAAAAAAAAAAATCTGAAATTGAAAATTTGCATTTTCATTCAGATAGTTATTTGATTTTCTATTCCAGTCTTAATTAAGAACTCATAAAGATGAATGAGGCAAAGAAGAATGTTTTCCAAAAGAGAGTACTCACCAGAAATCATTCGTAACATTGACGCAGGAGAGACATCGCATTCACTAGGTCTTCAATACATTTTTGTCGACGAAAATCTATATGCGTGTTTTTTCCAGTTTTTTCAAAATATAATTTTACTTTTAACTTTTCAGTCCAAATTGCTACAGAAGACTAAGAGAGACTACGGAAGGAAAACTCTTCGATTGATTCATCCACATGAGATGGAAGTTATATAAATTAATTTTGGCCAATATACTGAGAATTATGCTGATTACGGCCTCAGTGCATTCACCATATTTTAATAGTAGCCACTGAAGAGTTCCACTATTCATCAGATCGGCTCCAAAATACCAAGTTATAGTATTGTCATGCAAACTACATATACATACCCAGTTTCATTTCGATACGACAATTAAAAGTAGGTTATAATTAACTTTCAAAATTTGATCACATTGTTTGTTAGTTACGAGTGAAGCTCATAAAAGCGTGTTAAATGAATAATAGTTTAAAAAAACTAAAAAACACGCTTTTATAGAAAACCAGACTAAAAAAATAGAAAATAAGAAAGAAATGTATTTTATTTAAAAAAAAACGTGGGGTGCATGGTATCGCCTTAGCGTGTAATGTACTATATAATTATTGATACCATGCACCTCACGCTTTTTTTAAATAAAATAAATTTCTTTCTTATTTTCTATTTTTTTAGTCTGGTTTTCTATAAAAGCATGTTTTTTAGTTTTTTTAAACTATTATTCATTTCCTTATTTTTGGTGTGGTTTATTTATTAAAGCGTGTTTTTTTAGTTTTTCAAACTATTATTTTTATAACTTTTTTGCAAATTAAAAAATGGATTAATCTTATCAAATTAGGTAATCATAATCTCCGACCCCAAAAACCCCCACATACCAATTTTGAATAGAATCAGACCTTAATCACATAACTCGGCCCCCATTTTGAAGCCCCCATCTTGAATTTTCTAATTTTTACAAAACCCCAAAAACCCCCACATACCAATTTTGAATAGAATCAGACCATAATCTCAGTACTTGGCCGCCATCTTGAATTCTCCAATTTTCACAAAAGAATCATAATATTCGACCCCAAAAACCCCCACATACCAATTTTGAATAGAATAAGACCATAATCACAAACCTCGGCCGCCGTTTTGAAACCGCCATCTTGAATTTTTCAATTTTCACGAGAGAATCATTATATTCGACCCCAAAAACCCCCACATACCAATTTTGAATAGAATCAGACCATAATCACAAAACTCGGCCGCCATTTTGAAGCCGCCATCCTGAATTTTCTAATTTTTACAAAAAAATCATGATATTCTACCCCAAAAACCCACCACATACCAATTTTGAAGAGACTCAGACCATAATCACAAAACTCCATTCTGGAGCTGCCATTTTGAATTTTCCAATTTTGACAAAAGAATCATGATCTCCGACCACGAAAACCCTCAGATACCAAATTTGAAGCGAATCGGACCATAATCACAAAACTCGGCCGCCATTTTGAAGCCGCCATTTCACAGAAATTTCTCAATGCATTGTCACCGGAATTATGTACACCTGCCAAATTCCAAATCATTCGGACGTCTGGAAGTGGGTCAAAATCGCGCCTAAAGGAGTCGGTTACAAACAAACAAACAAACAAACAAAAAAACAAACAAACAAACAAACAAACATACAAGTGAAGCTAATATAAAGCGTGTAAAAAGAATTCAATCGAAATGAGAGAGAATATCTCCAAGCGTCGGCAGAATATAATGCAGATTGTCATTCATATTTCGAATTATCAACCCACGAAATCAATTACAACTTTAGCAGAAATACGCAAAATAATACAAAAACTAAGAATAGACAGGTACCTTTATCAAAATCGGCACAAGATGTGTTTTTTGTTACATCGAAAATTTGCTCATTTTAACGTGAGATTTCAAATAGTTTTTTTTTAAATTTCTCATATCTCTTTAACTACATAGAAATTGTAGATTCTTTCATAACTATCAGATAATTGAAAATATCGTTAGTTCTCACAGACTGTTCGAAGCACAGTGAAAAGGAATTTGCTGACCGATATCCAACGATCCCGGAATATTACTTGCGATATTAAATACAATAATTAATGAAAAAAACCTTTTTAAAAACAAGCTTTTATTCAATTACCCTAAAAAGTACAAAATTATTGTTTTGGATGTGTGATGTAGGTTATTTCGTGAGTTATAGAGTTTCCATTTCGAATCCGGATGCGACAAGCTTTCGAATCTATAATAATAATAATAATAATAATAAAAATAATAATAATAATAATTTTATTTACCGTACCAAAAATAAAAATACAAATACAAATATAAATACAAATACAAAAAAACAAAACAAAAGTATCCTATGTAATTTATAAGTGAAGGGTAAATAGAGGTGGTGTCTCCCAAAAAAGCTCTCAGAGAGCTTGCCTATGGGAATTTCCTATTCTATAACTCAGTAAAAAATTGAAAAAATTTGAATAAAAAAGAAAGAAAAGATGTCAAGTGATGTTAATTGAGGAAAAATCGATGTTTGAATTCTCATTTTGGTAAAGCACTATAATAACATGTGGAACATGCACAATATGGTTTTGTTCTTACATATACGTTTACACATGATCATCTATAAGTACATTGTAAGAATATGGACGTATTTATTGGAATAATATAGATATAATATAACGAAAACTCAAAACATCAAGGCAGCAGTACAAAAATTTCATAAAAGGGAGATAAATACATTGAGCGTTAGAGAAGTTCTATTTATATGAAAATCAGGGATCAATGAGATTATGGAAATCATTTCTATTCCTTTTCTCGTTTTTTGATCTGGTTTCTACTTGTTCAATGTTTTGATTTACTAATTTGGTAGGTTGTTTCTTAGAAGCGCCTGTTGATCCGGTTGAAATGGGAGTTCTGGGGATTTTGGTAGTTTCTTCTATTGGTTTTACACTCTCTTCTACATGGATGTCGAAAATTGGTTGCGTAGGTGTTGTAGGGGCGCTCTTCCTTTCACTTTGATTATCTGATACTTCTTGTTCTGCTTGGAGAAGTTGTTCCGCTGAATATTCTCTTCCGTTTATCACCAACTTGTTTCTTTTTATGAACGTTATCCGGTCTTCCTGCCTGTTCAGGTCTCCTCAAAACTGCTTGCCCTTCCCTTTGTTGAACCGTAAGATCGTTGGCTATCGAAATTTCAGTTCCTTTGAACTTTTGACAGTTTGCAAGTAGGTTCCTTTTGGTCAGATTGGAAATGAGCTCCATTTTCACTGGACAGTTCTTTTGGGATCCTAAACAATGAATGTCCTTTATTTGGTTTGTTGATATGTCGATTTCCAATAGGGATTTCATTTTATCTTGCATATACTCCAAGGAGATTTCGTGACGATGCTTATTCAGGCCAAAAACTACGATATTATTGGAGATCTGCTGACGTTCCAATTTTTCAATTTTATTTTTCAAGAATAAGTTTTCTGTTCCTAAATTTCTAACTCTCACATTAGATTCCTCGACTCTGAGTTGGATACGCGCCTCGCTTGCATCTATTGCACTTTTTAATTCGGTTCTGTTTTGTTGTATTCCAGCTAGTATCCGCTGCACATCAGTTCCAGAAAAATTCATTTTATTTTATTTTATACTATTTTATTCCGGTATATAGCGGGCTCCATGATGATAGCAGATGAGGTGATTGTTTGAAGTTTGTTTCTGTTGTTTATTGTAGGTAAATTTTTTCTCCTCTTTCCATGTTGTGTTCGGTAGAAAATATTGTTTTCTTATCGAGACCAGTTTTTGTCTGTTTCTTCATTTATAGATTGAAATATTCAGATGAAGCCGATCATGAAACTTTTCCGAGTAATCGACTTACATGAAATTGATCAGCATATCAAATTGTACATGTTCACTCACTTTCAGAATTTTCACTCTTGTTGATTAAGAGATAATCCACTTTATATCGGAGAACTCAGAATATACGTGTTCACTAGACATCAATCACACACACAATCTATAACTCACGAAATAACCTACGTCACACATCCAAAGCAATTATTTTGTACTTTTTAGGGTATTTGAATAAAAGCTTGTTTTTAAAAAGGTTTCTTCATTAATTATTGCATTTTATGCTCTTGAGTAAGTACCCCTAACACCCAGTTACCAATTTTGAATTGAATCGGACCATAATTACAAAACTTTTTCGCCATCTTGGAGCCGTCATCTTGAATTTGTGAATTTTGACAAGAAATTCATAATCTCCGACCCCAAGAACCCCCACATACCAATTTTGAATAGAATCGGACCATAATCACAGAAATCGTAGGACATCTTGAAGCCGCCATTTTGATTTTATGAATTTTGTCAGAAAATTCATGATCTTCGACCCTGAAAACCCCCACATACCAATTTTGAATCGAATCGGACCATAAACACAAATCTCGTCCGCCATCTTGGAACCGCCATTTTTTTCTCTCACAAATGTATAATGCATTGTCATGGGAACTGTGGGGACCTGCCAAATTTCACGTTAATCGAACAACTAGAAGTGGGTCAAATTTAACTTGCAAGATTTGATGATAAACATCGGGACAGGTGAAACTAAATAAAAGCTTGTGAAATAAAATAGTTCCGACTTTGTGATAGAATTTTGGAGTTTGATCTCTTCTCATTGTCATTTTATTTCCAT
Organism: Gonioctena quinquepunctata; assembly: GCA_018342105.1. Lineage (NCBI taxonomy): Eukaryota > Metazoa > Arthropoda > Insecta > Coleoptera > Chrysomelidae > Gonioctena > Gonioctena quinquepunctata. Next base: position 29,074 of record JAFIRS010003542.1, read on the forward strand.
CTTTGATGACTGGATGATTTCAGTTAGAGAAATATATTCGTAGTTTTCTGATACTGTTTCATTCTGTCAAACATGGCCACGCATTATAATTCAAGGATTTAAAGAAGTCTGTTCAATTCAACATTAATGCATGCATCTTGGTTATATTACCATGGAAAATATGGAAGTCGGTGCTTCATATTTTGGAAATATCAGCTCCACTGGCAGACCATAATTCAATCTCATTTTGTTCAAAATAAACCTGACTATAATTACCAAGACGGGAAATCCTGCCGGAATGTTACTAGTAGTAGATGAATAGCTTTGTCAGGAAATTTATACAGCTTCCCGGGTAATTTCCCGCATCTGATATGCCGACTATGCAAGAAAATTATGGGTTCAAGTGAGAAATGAAGCGAAGAGAGTAATTTGCAATTATGGTCGTGGAATAAAACAATATAGCCCAATCAATGAAGGCATGAGAAGTACCTACGTGGATTGATTTGAATGTAACCAATATGCGTGAAATAGATGGGAAAAAAAATACAATGAAGAACTACTTTGGTGTTTTACTGAAGACAATAAAAAGTTATATCGAAAAACAGTGGGGAAGTCCTAAAATCTAACTAGATTTCATATGCCGCTGAATTGCTCACGTCATTTCCCATCCGGAAAAAATAATACAGAGCGAGCCATTGAGAATCAAGAAGACGGTCCAGAATGGAAATAGGAAACGAACAGATAAATTGATTCCATTCTTAGCAAAATAAAAACCCTATGATAATAAAGTCTTTTTCAAATTATTCCAAGCACAGAATCCTATTAATTTCATAAAGCAAGTTAGGTTAGGTTAGGATTCAAGTGACTGCGTCTCTTATGGCCCTTCACTACCACCCGTGAGTATCTATCGTGGCTCACACCAATTCATATTCCACCAAAGCAAGTGATAACTCTTTCGGAAGGTCTCTCATATCCGTATATAAATCAACAGGTTGTTTTTTTCTATTGTGTATTTCTGAATCATTGTAGATTTATTGTAATTGCGATACCACTCCTCATTCATCCAATCAAAGATCTGACTGTGAACAATTGAGAGGTGATCGGTCATATAAGTGAATCATTTGGAAAACTAGAGGGGCCGGCTTCTTTAGTGAATCTAGCTTTCTCCTTCTGGTGAATAGTACTATCACCGCCTTGCTGGGCTTGTCCTATTGTTTTCCTTTTCCACACCACCAGTGATAGTTTCAAGAGCCGCTTGGAGAATGTCCGATATCACCTCTCCATACTTTCCTCCAACTGGTATAACTATGTCGTTAGCGTGGCCTTGAACCTCGATTTCCTCCGCTTCAAGAGTCGTGATCAGATTGCCTACGAAAAGTGATGAAACTCCTCCCTGTGAACATCCTCTCACCGCCCTGGTCAAAATTTTCTCCTGGTGAAGGGAACTCGAAATTATTCTGTATCTTAGCATCGCCTCGATCCAGTTACAAATGGTTTCCGAAATTCTTTCATTCACTGCTGCTGTGTGTAGGGATATCGGTAAGATCCAGTTGAAATTATATTCAGAATAATATTCATTTCACAAACAAAATTCTTCCATGTGAAGAGTCAATACATTCAAATTCACATAAGTCTCTTGGCAAACATAAAGAGTTTATCTCCATTTTCCAACCCCGCATAATCCGAAAACTAACAAAGTTCCTTATGGAAGAATCCATTGAGAGAACAGGTCTCAATTTCTTCAAGAATCTTCAATGATACAGTTTGAACATGTCATTATAGATTTGAAAACCCCATCAAAAAATAGACATTGTATGCTTTGGAGGTTATATCATGTTTCTGGACTATGCTAATATATTCAAGTCATGTAATATTTACCTCACTCACTCATTCAGTGATATCAAATATGTCTATTTCATAATTGGTAATGTTCACTACACTTCAAACACTCTTCACTTTCCACGTATCTCACAGTTAAAAATGAAAATTCAACTTCGACCAACGTTCCACAGTGTTCCATGTGCAATACTGTTCAGTGTTGTTCTGCAGGGTTCATCAGGTTTACCACACTGATTGTCCAAATTGTTGAATGGCGTTAATTTTAATGTGAAAGCAGAAAATGAGTGGACAGGTCATTTGGATTTGGTTTTTATTATGATGAATAGAATTGGTTTCATCTGCTCATGAAAATATAAGAATGTCGTTTCTGTCCTGTGTAAAATAGGAGGTATTGGTATCAAAATGAAGGAATACAAAATTAAATAAATAATTGAAAGTGAGGGGACGTAAAATTATGAATATTCTGGAATTCAATTCATATTTAATTTTAAACTTTTTTGTTTTGTAAAATGATGAAGTTATTGAAAAATATGTCGGGAACCATTATGAAATAATGAATGTATATTCAATATCTGGGATGAAACTCTCAAGGCAAACTATGTTATGCCTAGAAAGAACAGCAACACGTTGAAATTTTTTGACTGCGCCAACATCTACCAGTGGGCATTCAAAGACATGTCACAGAAGAATAAATACAATACTTCCAACATCCTTCAACGTCCTCTTTGGGAAGTGCATATTGCGACTCAAAACAACATCTTCATGCCTTCATTTTTGAAACATTCCGAAACCTGCGAGGGATGTTTGTGCTCGTTGGATCTAAATAACCCTCATCGTTTGTTCAGTACCCTGGAGAGTTCTCTCCCGATCCTGTAGTACGTTTGAAATTGCATCCTATGCCGTGCCCTGGAACAAACATCATCAACCAAGAGGGCCAAGTGTTGTCCCCATTCCTTTTCGGTATTTTGGTTCAGTGGTCATTTGTACCAACGAGTGAAGGGGTTAGTCTGATTACTCCGATGTCGTCCTGTTTTTCAGAGACTCCATAGCGGCACCGTTTCTTTTGAGACCCTGGCGCCATACATCCATCGCCAAGGCGCTCACAGCTTAGGCAGACCGTACACGAGCCACATTTTGCGGTTGGACCGACTACACAGTTACCGTCGCTTTCCGGCGGACTCTAGCCGCCCATAAAACATACTGTACCATACGTACATGGGCGTTCACGAGAATTGAAATGGGTCTTTGCAGTCAACTTGCTGCCTATCTCCGCCTGGTGGTCGTCACGGCGTCCGCCGTACACCAACGACAAACTTGCGGTCGTACTCAACCACGTCGCGTCCGAATGCTACCTCCACGATCGCAGCGAAAGGACGTCTCCAATATAAACGCTGGTCAATACATTTCATTAATTCAACGAATGAGCTAATTGACATTCAAAAGTAATAAAAAAATTGTTTTCGTCTTGAAGGAGTTTGCCAAATAAGCGCATCCAGAAGTGGATGTATCCGAAGCGATCGTACCTCCCCACGTTTTCTGCACCTCCTTACCCCCAAAAAAAGAAGTAGCAGTGCTTTTTCGTCGAAATCCATTTCAAAACTGGCACTACAATCTTACACCACAAAATATAGGACAAACCAACGTTTCCATTTCATATGATGGGGTCAGGTTATAGTAGCTTCAACTACAAGTGCAGTTCATGTGACCGAAAGTCGACCACAGAAAAGTTTTGGGTCAACCGCGTGGTGCAGTCCACGTAACTACAACTTTGTGGTTGCCTCAACTGCAAATATGTGGTCCATGTACGGCCGCCGTCCTCAGCTTCAGGTCTGTTTGCCAGAGACTCGTTGATCAAGTCGCGGCCGCTCATAAAATGTGAAGAAGTGCGGTAGGCGCCCGTTCACCCTAAACTACGTGGAGGTGAGGTTGGTTTCCAAGGGGCCTATTTAGGGTCAGTCCCGAATATTTTTTTCCATAGATACCATCTTTTAATCGTCATTTGAGATGGATGGATCGTTATGGAGAAGGAAGTAGATAGATTTTTATAATTTATGAAATTCACACCTTACGGACCAAAAATATTTTCGAGATAATGAGTGCGTTCGATACTTCTGCTGAGTTGCTGAGTGCTGTTTACTTCAATATGGAATTTATACCAGCAATCGATCCCAACCTGAAACAAAAATAGAAAAGAATATATCAACCCATGGTATAGTCCATCCAATATCAATTGCAGAAGCTATTTCTATAGGGAGCAAATAAAAACTCACTTCGCTAACAAGAGTGTATATGCGAAGAAACGGAACGAAAAATAATGTGTACTACTCGTAAACATTCTCCGTCGGCGAAGGGGAAATCAAAAGAGCCGATAGTCAACGTGGACTTGAGTGACGGCTGTGTTCTACAACCGATTCGTCTGGGTCAATCAAGTCGGACATCAATGCTTGCAGGTGTGTCTATACGATGGGAGGTCATAAATTACGCGTTATATTTGTGTTTTAATAGATCTGAAAGATTAAAAACCAGTAGCGACTGTGGTCTTGGTGTGTGCCGATCTGAATACGTTTCAGGATATAATAATAACCTACATCAAACAATGAAAGAAATTATTTTTCTTTCTGAATGTATTTGTATGAATGAAAGCTTGTCTGTGATTTGTTTTCATTTTTCATTATTTATGAAGTATTTTTAAAATCTTAAAATATCCAAATAAGATTAGTTATCTCCGCCACTGCTGCTCACAGGATTTCGCCGCAAGACATTTTAATGCTTTTGCAATTGATATTGGGAAAACTAAACACTTTTACATTCCAAAAAGGATATCTCTAATAGTTTCAATGAATATTGGGTCAATCTCATGCAAGTTAAATGAGAGTTCATCAAAACTATATAGAAAACCAGGAAATATTAGGAAACACAATGTATCTATATATCACCAACACCGAAGGAGTCCACGAAACCATAATGCAGCTGAAATCAAAAGAGTATTCTGGTGACGATAATATACGGGCGGAAGCTTTGGTAACATGGAAAAAAAGTTTAATTTATATCAAATAATACATAGTTATAAAAATGAATTCAAGAATACAAAAATGAATTGTTAAATATTGAATAATCTCAAGCTGAGAATTTTGATTGATGCCCGGGACTTGAAGTGATGGCGGATTTGCTGTTTCAGTTGGAGAAAAATCCGGAAAAACACCATCATCAACTTTCTCCTAGAAAAAGGCACATGCTCCCTGGGAGATGAGAGAATCAATCTTGGAAAATACACAGGAGTGTTTGCAATATGCCGTATAGTGTCCATTGGAAATGCTGCCGCTATGATTAGATATGCCGTAGATATTATGAAGAGTATTCATTCCATCCCGAGCAGAATATCGGTCCAAATAAAAATGTTTTATGGGAATATTACTATCACATTGTCCCATTCACTGCCATCAGCCAAAAAAACAAGTTTTAAAATGTTAAACAATTTTTTTTGAAATGTTTGTGTACGAATCATTTTTTTTGATTTTCCTTTCCATCAAGTCACAAGTCCAACAGTATGGGCTCCCATCGTCGGTCAATACATTGTGTTAAATTCACGACTCCGTTTGGCAGGTCTGGGCTGAAAGAACCACGAGAAGTTCAAAAGTAACGGAGCAAATATTACGGAAAGTACATCTCAATATAGACTCCAGTCGACAGATATCTTGTTCAAGGAATAGAATCTTCATGTAAACCTACCAGAAGGTATCTCAGAAATCCTTCCGAATCTGCTGGGACGTTATGATGAAAGGAAGGAGCGAAATTTCTGAATAGATGGACGGAATGTGAAGTATCTATCCACCATTTTTCGAAAAGAATCAGTACTCCAAATATGGAAGATTTTACTAGATCTCCTTCCATTCTTGATGTAGTAGTATTTAAATCATTCATACAAAAATCATTCATACAAAAATCATTCTTGAAAAATTCCAACAAAACCTTGGTGTTCGAAAGACACTGGATCATGCTTCTCATAAAACATATATTCTCTACATTCTTCAATCCTCTCAGGCCAAACGTAGAAATGGACTCTCCCGTTGTTATAGCATACTCACTTACATTGGACGGAGAATTCTCAGGTTCATTGTTCCTGTAATTCAAAGAAGGTTATAGAGAAACTGATATTGATTTTTTGGAAGGTACTGAGAATATCTTTGATGACTGATATGTATTTTGTAGGAAAATTGAGACGATAAAATAATGCATCCAGTGGATGCGATGGAAAAATTGAACCCATTACAGAAGAAACATTGCCCCTTTAAATTGCTAGCCTCATTCTCTGTATAAAAAATGACGTTGAACGATTATCTTCTGTAGCGCGACCCAATCTCCTTCCAATTCCATGAATAAAAGACAGAGATTCAGGGCCGAAGGCACCAAAAGTTCCGACAGCTATTGGATGGAAAAGATAATTATGTCCAAGATTTTGAATTCCTCTCTTTCCAATTTCTCGCTGGATATTGCTCCAGCACCTTGGACTCACAGGTATTTGCCTGATAAGAGTCCCACACCACAGGTTTGCCACATTTCCAAGGTATCATCGTAACACCGTTTGTCATCATCTCGGCCGATATCATAGGACGTTCAATGATATCATTGACTTGATAATGTCTGGATGAACGACCTGCACTTCTATTACAGCTCAAACCATGAGTTCCTCTTTGATTCACTTCAGTACCATATATACATTGATGAGGAATGAAAATATCTTAACCCAGTCTCAGTTCAACAGATATCCTGAAAGACGCGTCATCTGGAAGGTCTCCAAGAGAAGCCACAGGTGAAGTATTCAGCCGAACTCCGGAATCTTTAATAATAACAGCTTTCAGACAAGCCTTCTCCAATTCAGACCTGGGCAAACCAAGTATATTTTCTTAGGAAATTTTCAAAAGTGGATTAATGAGTGTTTCTCGTAGCGGGAGGCAAATCGAAGTTGGTTTGTAATAACCAAAGAGAAACAGCTTCATCAGAAAACTAATCAGTCAAATCAGAAAAAGAAGTGGAAGGGAGAATAGAATCGATGAGACTGGATACACTACTCAAGGAAGCTAAGGAAGCAGGTAAAGCTAGGAAAGAAGCCAAACGGAGCCCCAGACCTCCAACATTAACCGGAAGTGTTGCCTGTAACCAAGAATTTTCAATAAAAGTATTATAAGTAACATTTTCCAAAGTGTGGCACATTAAATCGCCGAAATCTTGAAGATCACTGGAATTTTCCCAAGATGGGGAACATCTGTGGGTATACATCAATTTCGGTATACCGAGACAAATTCTCAGGAGAAAGAATAAGACGTGAGTTGGTAGTTCATTCAGACGGGTGGAGAGTAACTGCTGAGAGTCCTTTTTATTTCTGATATGTCCAGAAAGAGCATTCATGGAAAAAAAGCCACGAAAGCTGCAATCTGACTTTCTCAGAATTTTTGTACCAGGGGCTAACGATCGAAATCTAGATTCAAAATCAGTTTTTGGGTCTAGTAGTGGAATTTCTATATTCACCTTTCCATATGAAATCAAATTACATACATTTGTGATTGAAGAAATAAATTTTTGACCAGCACTACCAGAGCTATGACAGATCATGTCTTGCATATGGCTAGGTCTGAGGAAATACAGACCACCTGCAGAACCAACACTGAAATATTTTATAACTGCCACAACATCTTCTTCTGAAACTTGGAGAATTGCATACTTGGATAAATCTTGATTGCAGAAAAGTTAATAGCCTCCTTATTTAATGAACTGTTGTTTCGAAAACAAGCATTTTTCTAAATTGCTGGGAGTAGGAATATTGAAACCACTTCTCAGAAACGGCGATAACTTGGAAAGAATGAATTATGGACCGGTCTCACTAATATAAAATTTTTTAGAATAAAAATAAAACGTCGAAAATCCTCAGTTTTGTAGGAACCCAATATATGAATATCAGAATGGATTTAGGAGGAAAAATCTAGGAAAGATGCAATTACCAATTACTAGATAAAAATAAACCATCTTATGATCTCTCTTTCCCTTTAAGCCACATAAGCCTACTCGATAAATTAGCCAACTATGGGATGAGAAGGGAAATATTGAACAGTTTTTCAACAGATCGTGAGCAGAATTGATGCAGAGTTGAGTGATTGTGGGTATGAGTTGAAAGTGGTTCTGTGGTTCATTAACTCTCAACTTGGGTAAAACAAAATATCTTCCTTTTTCCATTATATTCCAGTGGATTACCAATCATGGGTCTTTGGGATGATCGAACTGAACTCACAAATCCCTGAAGCTGACTCGATCGAATATTCAGAAATTGTAATCGACCGACTCTCAGGTGGGAACTACAAATGAATGATATAGTTGATGAGCTGAGAGGTCTGCTAATATTGAAATTGAAAAATACCTTGATTTCAAACATCTCATAATATTATTTATTCACTCGTTCAACAAATTTGACGTACCGTATTGTGTGCTGGGGTGGTATGACACGCCTTGGAAAACTTGACTAACAGAGAAGATTTTGAGCAAACTACTCAGATTCCCTAATGAAAAACTACATGAAAAATCAGGAATATTTTATATTAGACAACATTTATGTGTGAACATGTTAGCCAACATGAAAAAAAAATGAAATGACACTCACCTGTCACCTGTCACTCACTCCTACAGCACAAGAAATATAACCATCTTGGTGAGTGTACTCCACTGTGATAAAACTATAGGGTCACAGTGATTTTTCTGCACCAAAACTTCATAGTTCAATGCATATTGATATCAGGAATACAAAATGCATCAATTCATTTGAGAAAAACACCAAAAACTGGTGTTTGGATAATGGAAGGAGCAAAGTAACTCATTTTAGTGTGTTGATTATTGTTATAAATCTGGTTGTGTCTATGTATATACTAACATGAATATGTGTTTATACAGTGGTGCTTTCCATGCCCCCTCCCCTTTGTTTACTTTTGAACGATTCGACGTAGAATAATGGGACACAAACTATTTTGAATGATATCACCGATACTACTTTTTGAAATAAAATACATTGTGATTGCTTGATAGATGGCGCGGAGGACAGTCACGGATTCAGGGGGGAACGAAGGAGATCCGTCCCCCTAGCGAAACGCGTACGCAGAATGTTTCGCACCCGTCCCCTGGCGAAATGCGTACGCAGATTGCCTTTCGTTACAGTACTAATGCCGATATGATTTGGCACAGGTTGATACTTGTCGGTGAGTTAGTTTAGTTTGTGTTTCCTGGTGACTGTGGTGTTGTTTTATTTATTAATGAAGATTAGATTGGTGACAGGTGCAAGTAAATTGCAATGAGTTTTAAGAGCAAGGAAAAACGAAAATTAGGCACGTTAGATCATTTTCTAAACGTATAAAATCTGATGGTGGTGGTAAGATCAGTCAAAAATGTAAAAAATATGAAACGACGATGATAAGTATGACTTAATGCATGTTACTGGTTGATCGCTGAAGTCTACGGAAATATCATATCGTGTTCTTTCTAGTTGTTATATTATAATTCGTAATTAGTTCTATATTTTAAATTATTGTGGGAGGCAAATGACGGAGGGTACGAAGGAGCTGGTGGAAGTGTTGAAAATTCAGATCATTCTCCAACTACATGTACACCGGTCTGTTTGCCAAAACATTGGATTGAATGTTCGCCTGATTTTGAATTCGATATCGGCAATTATATTATCGAGGCTGAGACTGCTAAAAATTTTGAATTTAGACGACTTTACGAAGTATGAATCGCTAGTTTATCACTGGAAGACCCCCAAGGATCACATTCTTCCACATTCATTGCATATTAAAAAGGACAAAGAAGAGAAACGGCCACGACATATTAACCAGATTTTCTTGGCTAGTGTTTTCAGAAAATAGCCAGGGACTTTATTGCAAATATTGTGTCATATTTATATCTGGATCTGAGGTTGGAGGCAAAAAACCATTCAACCTCAGAAATTTGTTACATGCCCTCTTCAACCATACTCAAAACTTACTGGCAAAAATGGCGAATTAATCAAACATCAGTCCAATTTGTACCATATCCGAGCGGAAGAAAGAGGTAATAAAATTTACCATTCTTTATCAAAAATCAAAATACATTATTTTGATGAATCATTTTATTTCAGCTAAATTATTCGCGACTTTCAAAACAAAAATTTGGAAGTGGGTGATATGTTGGACAGGGAAAGGAAAAATCAAAAAGATTAAAATCGAAAGAGACTGTTACCTATCAACAAAACAATAATTCAACATGGCAGATAAAATATACAACTACGTGGATACAGGGATGATACAAGCGTTTTTGGACTGACGGAGATTCAAGTTCAACAAACCTGAATGATGCCAACTTTAAGGCACTTCTTCTATTTAGGGTGGATAATGATGACAAAGACCTTGAAAAGCACCACAAAAATGCTGAGTCGAACGCCACCTATATGAGAAAACAACGTGTAATTTCCTAATTGAATACTGCGGAAAGAAAATTTTTAATACTGTCGTTAATCGGGTTACCGAAAACAAATATTATAGTGTTCTCTTCAATGAAACGACAGACATGTTACACCACTCTCAACTCAGTGTTCCCTTCCATATGCTATTTTTTCAATGGTACAGTCAGAGAAGACTTTGTTGGGTTAACAGATCATCATTGGGATAACTACAATCCCTTTTAAAATGGAAATTTGAAAGCCCAATAGAATCTAAAATCGATGGTAAAACTTCGGGCACAAGTGTTATAAGAAAACTTCAGAAGCAAGGTTTTGATCTACAGAATTGTGTTGGTGTTGGGTGTGGCGGCTGTAGTGTAAACATTTCAGATGTTCGGGAAGCTGTTAACGAATTTCAGAGGACTGCGGTCAATGCAGTTTTGAGTTCATAATTCAATCACAGGCTTAATTTATCTTTTTCCAAAACTATGAATGTAAAATGTGTTAAAACGGGATGGGTATTACCCAAGAAGTTGTGACAATCTTCAATGCATCGACTGAGAGGCATTTTGTTTTCGAAAAATGTTCGAAAAAACAGTTTGAATAGTCCATAGATTGAGAGGCATGACTCTATACTTCAGTTCTAAATTGTTTTTTTTTATATATGCTGCGTTTGATGAAATTTCGGAATGGAATGAAGGAAATTCATCAAGTAAGGCCCATATACTTTCGAAAGCAATTTGCGACTGCGAGTTCATTTTGACAGTGCATGTTCTTTCTGATATATTCAATGTGACCTTTGCCGTTGAGTAAGTTTCTTCAGGGAAAAAATATCCGATAAGATAACGATGCTTCACATGTCACGAATGTTATTGACGCACTGTATCTGATTATATGTATGCGCATATCACTCAATAATATATATTATATCAGGAGTTAATTCACAAAAATAATGTTCAATTCTAGTTCTTTTCTGTTCATGTCTACTCACTGTTTACAACCCAACATACAATAATATGAAATCACGTATAAGCGATAGTTTCCTAGGAACTTAAGCTTCTGTGATATTTCACATCATAATGTCAATTATATACACTCTATTGTACACTTTTTATGGTGAATAAACATTATTGTTATAATTATCATAATATATGTTGACGGAACTCCTGGGTGCATGAGAAAGATGAATAATTATTCACCTGATTCCCCACAAACGCAATCGTCTTCTACAATCTTGTTGCATAGTGTATACAAATGTCTCCGTCGAAGTTCATTGCGGGATCAAGAATTACTGGCTTTCGCAAACTCCAAACATTGTGGCACGCCAGATGGAGTCCGGAAAGCACATAGTAGGGTTTTACACTACGACATAGTTCGGATCACAAAGGGACATTCGGACACTATCGGTGTTACGGCGGCTGGATGGATTAACTCCAGGAGTTGTTGTTTCCATACAATATAAACTACTAACTTCAGCCTCAGGATATTACTGGAATATATGTACGGAGAACTTACAATGGCTTGCGTTCGAACTTTATGTGTGACACATCATATCGATATTTAATGGTAGTGGTAGGTTGTTTCCAACAGATTGCAAAAACTTCGATGCATACAGGATAACCAAGGTGAGACTATTCAAAGTCACAAGTCAGGGAAAATCATTTTACTTTCCCAAATTACTAGTTCATCACTCAAAATTGATAAGTCATATCACCTTTCCAAAATATCCAAATCAAAACATTAAAAAAGAGAACCAAGTCGACAACATCCAAAACATTTTGTCACATTTTAAGCGACCTAGAAATCTCAAATTGAAATATAACAAAGGAGAATTGCTGAATTGCGAACCTCGATCCAGTTGATGAATAAAAACAATTAGGTTTCGAGGTAAGCAGAGAAAGATAGGGGAGTGAGTAGTTGTCAGGTCTTGAGGTGTGCCACAAGTCATTGGTCAGTGACGTGCCCCCTGAAGAAAGAGCTGGAAGCCAGTGAAGGTAGAAATGTAGTTTCTATTTCTGAGCTGCCGTTCTGGCAGCGTTGTATATATAGTTCTTAGGTGTGAGTATAGTTTTGTATATATTTATGATTGTAATAAAAATTGTATGTTTGTTTTTGGATTCTGAGTTCATAATCTGGTTATAACAAAATCCCTCTGAGCTACCAACCCCCTTTAAGGCCATTATGGCCATAGACTATGCCAATATGTCGATTTCTGTTCCAAAAATGATATCGTTTGAAGTGAACAAGGTTTTATATGATTCAAACCCCCTACACTCTACAGCAATCCCCTCGATGATTTCGTATTGAAGTAGAGTTCAAATTTGGCCCATGCGTTTTCGAAATATTCAAGTTTCAACAAAATGTTCGGAACGTAATGTTCTGACTGAATGAATGAGCGTTGTAGATTTCACAAATTGATTTGCAGAAAATGTTCGAAGGCCACTCATATCAACCCAAGAGAGTGATGCGGTATTTTAAAATTTCAACACCTATATGGTAATAATAGACACTCCAGCCCTGACGCAGTTGTGAGCTCTCTGTGGGAGGTTTCAGCAGCTTCATCCCAAAGAACTGCGATAACTCCGGAAGAAGTTCTGAGACTCTACAGGGCTCGAAGAATTTTGCTGCTACAGGCCCAGACGGGTTGGGCAACTTGTGGTGGAAACTCCCTTGTACCTACCACTACTAAGCCAGAGTTTTCAACTCGTGGCCTAGTGTGGAGCAGCAGATTTCGGCTTGGTTTGTCGAAGGGCGTACCGTGCTAATCACAAATACGGAGATGGAGATATGTCTCATCCCAAAAATTACAAACTGATAACATATTCTTGAGCACGCGCTACAGATTGTCTACCCGCACGGTGAATAAATGGATATATGAAAGAAGATGTAGCCGGCTGCAAGGAGAACCTGCCGATCGATAGATGTAGCATGCAGGACTCCGTGCAGTAAAAGCGTAACCTTCCGATGGTCTGGATCGATTACCGCAAAGCGTTTGATTCAACATCGCATGCGTTGATCTTGCATTTGCTCAGATGCCTTGCAGTACCCGATCAAATAGTGAGATGCATCGAACAATCGATACCACTCTGGTACCGCTTCATCATAACATCAGGTGTAGCCAAAGTCCAAACGGAACAGGTGAGATGTGTTCCAAGGGGATTCATGCCATTATCCTCTCCGCTCAGAAGAACCCGTGGTCACAACTGCGGCATCCCCGGAGACCGAAGGCATAATGTTGCTTAGAGACTCCTAGCGCCGAGTGAACTGGATTTTTTCGTGGGATTCGGGTGGGACAAAAACTTTGGTTCCTTAGACAAATATGCTTTGATTTCCCCATTCAGCACGGGAGTAATTTTGGCGTTCACAATAGGTAAACCAGAGCTGGAATTGATATACACTTTGCAATATACAGACTAGCACATTGCCCGAAGGGCGGTGGCTCATAATTGACCTGAGGTTAGGCCGACGAAATACACTTCAAATGAACGTACCAAACTTACCTAAAATAAATGCGAGTGCGAGTGAAATGGATGAGATTTTCTCTGAACTCCGAACGAAGATTTGTTACTGTGGCCTTCTTGTTGAGAAATCAGACGATGTGGTCGCGATTCACTCCTTACGAAAATCATGAGCGATGATATTTTTTTTCTAACATTTTAAATAATTCAATTCGGCTAGCAGGAAGGCTGACCCCATCCTATGGAAAATAGTGTTACCCTCCTGGGCACGGCAAAAAACCTACCCCAAGAAAATGCCATTTGTTCAATCTATGCAACTAACTGAACACCCCGGTGCGCGGCACGTTGCTAGTAGTAAATCGTAATCCCTAAGTGGTCACACATCTGTTTTATATGGATGACCTGAAGCTTTATGCCTCGAGTGAGGGAGATCTAGTACAAGAGTACACGCATGCTATCGATATGGAATTCGGGATGGATAAATGTGCACTAGTTCATCTCAGAACAGGACGATGCGAGGATCACAACAAGGATGCGTAGCTGGAAGATGGAAACATCCTCCGCCATCTGGATTTTGGAGAGGCGTATACTTACCTACGAGTGCAACAACGCTGCACCCAAGAGGTAATGCTGGTGAAAAACGTTCTCCGCGGCAAGTATCAGCAGAAACTCCGGCAGATCTGGTCATCAGAACTTTAGGGCATGAACAAAGTTCCTGCCACCAACATGCTTGCCGTTCTGATACCAACCTACTCCTTTGAAGTGGTGAGGTTGACACTGGAAGAGCTGCGGAAAATTGACCTGGAGACTCGCGAAATGATTCACCTACATCGTAGTTTGCCTCCGAAATCGTCCGTTACATGGTTGTACCTTCCCTGAGACAAGGGAGGACGTGAACTTCTGAGTTTGGAGTGTCTACCCAACAGGATAGTGCTGGATGAAGCTTGTGAAGTCATCAGGAGCCAGTGAAGTAAAGAGAAGCGGTTTTTTTTTCCAAGGCACCAATTCGCGCAGCCGATGAACTCGGTCTCATATTCGACACCGAGCGGGAAGTCCAAGACTATATTACCGAGTTGGAGCCTGTTCGACGGGAAGCCATCATAAAAGCTGCGGAGAATACTGTACATCTACAGTTCCACAAAGATAAGCCGAAGCATGGAATCTTCTACCGGAATATTGAAGGCCATGGCTTATCCGAAAGGCTGACCTCTGCTTTCCTCAGGTCAGTTGGACTCAAGTCGGAGACTGAGGTATACATCATGGCTTGGATGACCAGGTAGTGTTCTCACACTATTGTTTACGGAAGCCCCGTGATGGGTATAGAGGTCCCTGACACGAAATGCAGGGCCTGCCCTGGAGCACCTGAGACCATTATGCACTTGCTGTCAGCATGTTCAGCATATGCGGTCTCAGCCTATATCCATCGTCATAACGCGGCGTTACGAGTGCTGTATTACCATTTACGACACCCGTACGGTGCAGAAGGAGGTGCAGAAGGAGGAGGAGAAATGGACGAAATATCGAGATTTGCTCTTCGCACTCTGCAGACTCTATCCAGACCATTCCGTGAAGACAGTGGTTCTGATTATAGAAGCCGTCAATGGAATAATCATAACGCTACTCTCAAACCTGGAGATTATACCGGCATGTCGTAAATCAGCAGAATCTTTGGCCGGCCGCACGCAGAAGGCAGTTATCCTCAGATCGTAACGTCTGCTCAGAACTCATGATTCTCGTACCCATTGATCTCTCACCTCATGGATGGGGGAGTGTTCATTGGTTTATGTCACCTGCACGCCCTTTCGAACGGGTCGGTGCTCCGGAAAGAAGGCCCTGACTGGAATGATTCAGCATAAAATAATAATAATATACGTCATAGAGTGTTCGGCTCCAGTCGGGAAGAATATCGTGCATAAAGAGGTGGAGAAACAGACTTAATATCGAGATTAACTCTTCGAACACTGCGGACTTGATCCAGACCATTCCGTAAAGACAGTGGTTCTGATTATAGGGGCCCTTAGTGGAATGATGCCAACGCTACTCTCACACCTGAAGATTATAATGGCATGTCGTAAATCAGCAGAATCTCTAGCCGGCCGCAAGCAGAAGGCATTCATTCTTCGGATAGTTTCGTCTGCTCAGGACTCATGAATCTCGGACCCAATGATCATTCAAGTATTGGTTCATGTAACCAGCAAAACCTTCCGAACGGGTCAGAGCTTCGGAAAAAAGGGGCCTGAATGAAATAATAATTATAAAATAATGTTGTTTATTTCCAAAAAAAAACTTTTCAACAAAAAATTAAACCGACAAGAAAATCAACTGAGAAGCAAAAAATAAAATAAACCTTCTCAGTCTAAATGATAATTGAGCTCCTAAACTGATGTAAGTAACTGATTTTGAGCCGGCACCAAACAAACAATTATTATCGAAGATCATTATCTATGAAAGAAGTCATCAAGACGTAGCCGTGCATCTTGCTGCTATCATTTTACACTTCACCTAATTCAATTACTAGTTTGTTTGGCGCCGACTCAAAATCAGTTACATACATTAGTTTAGGAGCTCGATTATCATTCAGAGAGACGGTTTATTTTATTTTTTGCTTTCCAGTTGATTTTTTCGTCGGTTTAATTTTTTGTTAAAAAGTTTTTATTTCTTACTTTTCAGTTCCGTATGTCGTCAGTTTAATTTTTTGTTAAAAAGTTTTTATTTTTCAATTTTTTGTGGCTAAAATCTACCAATTACTACCTACTCGTTTTTTTATTACTTCCAAAATACTTACTTACCCACCTTACAACTATTACCAGTTAAATAATATGATTATCCACTTTTACTATTTGTTGTAATATACATTATTTTTGTTGTTCTGGTCAGTTTATTCCATTACTCTGTATATCATTCCATCCTCTCATGAAATATACTGATTTTGACGGAACAAGAATAATGTCAGTAGCGATCAGTCATTGTCAACTACGTATGTGTGTGCTAATGTTCACTAGTGAAAAATCAATTATCCCCTATTTTCTACCCGTGAGGGTGGCCAATCTAAATCCAAATATAAGGTATACCCTATCTATTAAAAAAAGAATCATCCAAATCGAAGAACCCAGTACAAAGTTATGCCTGATAGAATCGGTTAACGGACCAGAATTCAGAGGGGGTGAGTGATCAATATCCTTCATTTCGCTACCCTTAGGGGCGGATTTCATCATTTAAATTCGAATGGGACCAAAATAGAAGTACACCCTATTCATTGAAAAAAAAATTATTGGAATCGGACGCCTCAGTAAAAAGTTATGCGTGATCATACGTAAAAAAATATGATGGAAAAACCTAAAATATACGGGTCGAATAGAGAACCTCCTCCTTTTTGGTTTCGTCGGTTAAAAACAGAAAGTTGTGTTTATCTACAAGTAATTCAAGAAGAACTATGCAATGATTCCAAATGATTATTTCTTGTGCGTGATTTAGCCACTTCAGTATTGGAATAATGACGAATGATCAAACGTCAAGGTTAGTAGGTGAAAGTAAATGATAGATTAAAAGTAGCATATTGGCAAAACAATGAATTAAAATAAATTCAAATATATTTTTGTCACAATCCTATTTGAGTTTGGATAATCAATGAAAAAAAAAGGCATATACTAATGAGTATCACAGAATGGTATATCATAGTTATTATGGTAAATGATTCAGAACGTGTCCAGGTAAATATCTGGTTTCCATAATTGCAGTGAACATCAAGTTCAGACTATTAAAAATATCACAGAAGACTGAGAGTCATTTTTGGGAATCAACTCGATTTGGTTAGTATCACAGATAGATAAGTATTATATTTTGGTATACATATATACACATTCGTGCCCATACAGATATAATTCAAAACACATACACATATATACGTAAATGAATATATACTAATACACATTTCTTCTTCATCTATAAAAAAATATGTTTTATTGCATTGATTGGTGATTTTTTCGAAAATATTTCTGTCAAAATTCTTTTATCCAAGTTTTGATTTGGTTCTGGAAGTTTCTGGTAAGTAGTACCAAGTTTTAGGTCCCAGATAGCTTCAGTGTCTCCATTTCACTGGTTCAAAGCATCTTATGATCACAACACTATGCTCTTGCCTCCTAGTATCATATGGGTGATTACTAGACGTTATTCGTATTTCATTTTTGAATACTTGAATAATGGCTTTGGTTATATAGTACTTCAGTTTCGTATATACCCACCACTTTCTTTGTATGGTTTGTCACTCGCGTGAGTTCTTCCTCTGTATTGTCCTAAATAATTGTTTTTTTTTTGTTTATAGACATTAGCATCTCTTTTAAATTTTATAACGAAGCTTTGTCAATAAGATGTATAATCTTCAGGCAATAAGGCATATTTTGATTAGATTGATTTGATTACCTAAAATGATTTTAACATGTTTATTCTGTACCATGTTCAAGTAATCCAAATGCAATCTTCCACTTTCCCATCTTATAATACAATATGTAAGCTGTGGATAAATACTGTTGTCAAATGGGTTATATCTAAATATTCATTTTCGACAAAAATTCCCTCAGATGTTTCGTTAGATATGATATATATATATATATATATATATATATATATATATATATATATATATATATTTGTTCTGTGTATGTTGAAAGGTTTTTATCCCAAAAATGTATCAAGAATGAGTTTTCCCCCACATGAAATAAGCTTCAAACAATATTTTTCCGAAAGATATTGAGCTCGCTGTTTCTATCATTTTGCCATCATAAAATTCGAAAAAAGTATCGATTTTTTCCTGAAACCAAACCGAAGAACTGAAAAAATCTAATCGAGAAATAAATTCGAAAAATCATAACTTGAACAGATTGCGGGGGCTCCACGATGGCGGACGAATTTTGTGATTATAGTCTGATTCGATTCAAAATTGGTATGTGGGGGTTTCTGGGTTCGGAGATCATGAATTTTCAGTCGAAATTCAAGAATTCAAGATGGCGGCCCCAAGATGAAAGACTAGTTTTGTGATTATGGTCTGAGTCGATTCCAAAATTGGAATGGAAGTTCGGTGAAGATTTGGGATTTTTGTAAAAAACAATGGGCTCGATGGCGAGAATTTTGATTATGTCTGATTCGATTCAAAATTGGTATGGGTTTCGGTTCAGAAATATTTTTATCGAAATTCAAGAATTTAAGATGGCGCCCAAGATGAAGGACAGTTTGTGATTATGGTCAGATTCTATTAAAATTGGTGTGTAGAAGTTTTTGGGGTCGTAGATCATGATTTATTACAGCTCAAAACTTACACGGAAGAGACCTTGTGATAACGATGCTCTACTAGAAATGAACAGATTAAGGCAGAACTGAGTAAAAATTAAAAAAAAATAACTTAATAAAACAACTTTTTGAAGACAAGCTTTCATTTAGGCCGTGTACTAAAATGTTTAAAAATAAGTTCAAGTCATCGCTGACAATGATTTCATTTTTTGTGGAAGTATTTGGTTTCAAAAAACTTGTCGCAGGAATTATAATAAAATTAATACTTCGACAAGTTGTTACTTATCAACCATTCACTGCCCAATCATATTAATTGGTACCTACTTTCATGAACACTCCGCGAAATAAGCTATTCTGAAAAGTAAATTAAATCGTGGATTCTCGATTACACAACAGGTTTCTCTAAATAGACTAAAATACCACCAAAATCTTTAATTTTCAATAACACAACCAATACTTAATTTAGTTTTTAAATTATATTCAAAATTATAGGGTATCTAAACCTAATTTATAATAAAAAAAATTCAACCTAATTAAAAATTTATAATTTAAATAAAAAAAGTTAAATTTCACTTTTTGAAGTTCCTATTACAATTATTCTATCATAAATTGAATCAATACTAATTAAATTCAATAACATTGTTTGTATAACCATAACTGCTGGCACATTGTAATTTTCTTACGAATAATTTAATATTAATATTTTTGCAGTTTTTTAAAACCTGAATCAGAAACTTGATAAAATAAGTTCGCAACAGGATCTATAAAATAAGTGACAAAACTTGATCCTGTATTAAAATTGGTGATTCTGCCAATTGAAAACTAATTATGTGAATTAAAAATTAATGACAAAACAGCTTAACTTATTAAAGTATTTGAAATTTCATTACCACTTATCAATTCAATCAATATGTCTTACTTTTCAGAAAGATAAAAAAAATGAAAAAATTTAAATTTTAAATTTAATATAAGTGACTTTAATTTACGCAATGAAATTTTAAATTTTAATTTAACGTTCTTAACCCATCTTCAATTTAAATAATTCAATTTATCCCACCAAATTGAATATCTGATCTATTTTTCAAATAAATTTCTCCAAATTTAAAATTTAAAAATGAAACTCCATTCAAATATAAAATTATTGGAAATATGATGATAAAATTAATTTCAAAAATTATTAAACCTTAAATTTGAATATTTCAATGTATCCCAGTGGATTGAATATCCAACCTGATTTTTAAATAAATTTCCTCAAATTCAAAATTCAAAAATGAAGACCCATTCAAATATAAAATAATCAAAAATATGATAATAACATTAATTTCGAAAATCAATCAACCTTAAATTTAAATAATTTAATTTATCCTACCAAATTGAATATCTAACCTGATTTTTAATAAATATTCAAATAAAATCAAAATTTAAAATCCAATAAAAAAAAAATAATTAAATATAAAATATAAAAAAATTTCAGATATAAAATAACTGAAAATAAGACAAAATGAATTTTAAAAATTTTTCAACCTTAAATTTGAATATGTATAATGTCAATGTCAAGATCATTTTATCATTTTATCATTCACCTAATTTAATTTTTATATTTGGTTTTTATCTCAACCTGTTCTATTGGTGTTTATATTTATATTTTCCACAAAACGAATGATGTCGGATGTGAGGGCGGCAATTGATTCGGAAGCTCTAGAGTTCCAGTGTGGAATATGTGAAAGGAGATTCAAGAATGGAAGAGGACTGAATATTCATACAAAAAGGATGCACCGTTCTTATGATAAAGGCTTGGCTCCGCAAATGTGTGATGGATCTTTGACTTTGAATGAAGGTTCTTTTTCTGAAAATGAATCTTTCACTGGCAGCCTAAATTCCCGTTTGTCGTTCCAAAAGTTGAACTCCCATATTATAAGAAGAATTCCAAAATCAGCAAGAGTGAGCGCTGCTGAAGCATTGTGCAGAGCAATTGACAACTGTGTTGAGTATAACTCCTTAGAAGCCTGGGAAAATCTGTTTTTTTTCGCATATAAGTCTTTCTATCTTCCAACATCCAATAAAAATCGTAAAGAATCTCTAACGTCGATCATAAAAAGTAATATAAGAAACAATAATATTCCACAATATATATCTGAAGATATTCAGTCATTACCACCAACCACGAACCTTGCTAAGTGTGTAATCAATAAAGTCTCTGATGGGGATCTCATATCTGCTGTTCGAATCTTGTCGTCATCTGACACTATCGCAAGTTTTGACAGTCATACTCCATCTGAATTACGTTTGAAACATCCAAGTTGAATATACAGGGAGTGAAAACTTTATTCCATTACAAGTCAATGAAATTGAAGTTTCAAAAGCAGTGAAATCTTTCCGTACTGGATCTTCTGGTGGACTCGATTCGTTGAGGCCATCGCACCTTCAAGATTTGCTTTCCAAAAGTTCTGGATCCATGGGCGAAAAACTTTTGAGTTCTTTGACTTCGTTCTGCAACTTCTTACTCACTGGAAAAGTCATACAGGATGTGATTCCCATACTTTACGGAGCCTCATTGGTTGCTCTCAAAAAAAAAGATGGTGGCATTAGACCTATTGCCGTCGGCTTGATTTTTAGACGGCTTGTGGCAAAACTAGCTTGTTCGAAGATAAAAGAAACTTTAGGTGAATTATTTCGTCCTATTCAATTCGGTTTTGGAACCCCAGGGGGATGTGAAGCCGTTGCTCACGCTGCTCGTCGATTTTTAAATCAACATCCAGATCCTGCCTCCACCGTATTCCTGAAAATAGATTTTCAGAATGCTTTCAATATGATTCATAGAAATATTCTTTTAGGAAGAGTAGAAGACAAGATCTCGAATCTATATCCTTTCATAAGCCAATGTTATAAGAAACATACATTTTTAAATTTTGGAAATAACACTATTTTGTCAGAAAGAGGTGTTCAGCAAGGAGACCCTTTGGGCCCAGCACTCTTCTGTTTATGCATTGATAATTTAACCAAATCAATCAAGGCTGATTTCAACTGTTGGTATCTTGATGACGGCTCCATAGGTGGTAAATCTGATGTAATTTTAGAACAGTTCAAGAAAATAATTTCAACATCAGAAAAAATTGGTCTTAAATTGAATTTTGAAAAATGCGAACAATATTTCTTGGACGACCTGAAATATGACATACCAGAAAAATTTTACAGTTTTGCTCCTGGTATGAAACTTATGAATAAAATCAACTGGACCCTCCTTGGTGCACCCATGTCAGAAGAATCTTTGGCACAATCCCTGAACCAAAAGACTGAATCTTTGAATTTGATGGCATCCCGCATGGATTCCATTCCAAAGCATATTGGGTATTTTCTTCTGAAGAACTGTCTAGCTATACCCGAATTGATATATACATTGAGATGTTGCCCGACTTGGCGCTGTCAAAATGAACTTGATCTCTTCGACTCAACACTCCGTATGATTTTGGAGCAGATTACTAATAATAATTTCAGCCTTTCCACGTGGCTTCAAGCAACACTTCCCGTAAATAAGGGTGGTCTGGGTATACGACAAGCATCTTCACTTGCTTTACCAGCTTTTCTTGCTTCGTTGAAAAGCATTCAACATCTGGTTGATCAAATTTTACCTGATTATTTTTCCAGTGTGCCCGATGTTTACTATATAGAGTGTGAATCTGTATGGTGTTCTAAAACTGGAACCTCTGCACCTGATAATAAAATTTCCCAAAATCCTGGGATCTTCCTCTCATCGAATTGTCATCTAAACAACTCCTTGACTCGGCTGTTAATTCTCCTCTTGAAAAGGCTCGACTGAAGGCAGTTAGTACGAAAGAATCTGGAGCTTGGCTCAACGCTCTTCCAGTTGCATTCCTTGGAACTTTATAAGATGATGAATCTTTCAGGATTTCTGTGGGTTTACGTTTGGGCTGTTCTATTTGTGTGAGTCATAAATGCAGATGTGGATTCATCGTCAACGAAAAAGGGACGCATGGATTGAGTTGTAGATTCAGTTCCGGGCGTTCGTCTCGTCATTCAACTGTAAATGACTTAATCAAGCGAGCTTTATCAACTGCTGATATTCCTGCTGTCTTAGAACCTTTGGGAATCATTCGTGATGATGGTAAGCGTCCAGATGGGATGTATCTCATCCCATGGAGTCATGGAAAACCTTTAGTCTGGGACTTCACCTGCGTAGATACCGTTGCAGCATCACATATAGATTCAACATCCAGAAATGCTGGTGGGGCTGCAGATTCTGCTGAAAAGTCCAAATTGAAAAAATATTCTACTTTAAAAGATCAATACATTTTTTATCCGGTAGCAATTGAAACCTTTGGTTCATTTGGTAGTTATGCCAACGAATTAATCAATCATATTGGACAAAAATTGATCAATAAAACAGATGATCGAAGAGCAAGGACTTTTTTGATACAACATATCAGTATCGCCATCCAAAGAGGAAACGCAACGTCAATTCTGGGTTCTATTCCTGCTACTCAACGTTTGGATGATATATTTATTCGTCCACAAAAAATAAATATGTCAAGGAGTATCCGTAAGTATATTACTCGGAGTCAAATACCTGAAAAGTATAATTTGGATTCAACCACTTCCAAAACAATAACGCGATCTACCATATCTTTATCCAACTCGATTTCGAGCAGCCTCCATTCGAGTTCCTTATTACGGCGATCCAATGATAGAGAAAATCATTGCATTAGAGACTATTCCTTTGAAGATAGCAGTAGCAGTGAGCGCATCTCCCTCAGTTCTGATTCCATCAAACCACTTGTGCCTGGGAGCCCCAAAACTCTTGGTCTTGATGGTTTGAAAAACATTGGCAATACCTGCTTTATGAATAGTGCAATACAATGTTTATCGAATACCAGATGGTTGCTTGAGTATCTGAGAAAAAAAGAACATTTGAAGGATATCAACACAAGCATATCAAGTATGAAGGGTGCTTTGATAAAAGCATTTGAAGAAGTGGTAAAAGAACTTTGGTCAGAAGATTCGTCTGATGTGGTGGTTAACACTGTTTCTTTGAAAAGCCAGATACAAAGATTTGCACCTCGTTTTATGGGTAACGCTCAACAGGATGCCAAGGAATTCTTCAGATATTTATTGGAAGGTCTTGAAGATGTAAACAAAGTAAGAGAAAGGCCTAAGCCTATGTTCATAGAAATCGATGAAAATTTGAGCGATAATGAAAAGGCAAAAGAGTCTTGGTCAAGATATCTTAGAATGAACAACTCGAAAATTGTCGATAACTTTGTTGGTCAACTGAAATCATCGTTGAAATGTACTTTCTGTGGCCATTGTTCCGTCACTTTTGACCCATTCTGGGACCTTTCACTCCCTATTCCAAAGAGTACTGGCAAACTCAGACTGTCGCAATGTTAAGACTTGTTTACTAGTGAAGAAATATTGGATGATGACGAAAAACCCACTTGTTCTAAATGCAAGGAAAGGAGAAAATGCACAAAGTCATTATCTATACATAAATTCCCCAAAATTTTAGTAATTCACTTGAAAAGATTTTCGCAGATGGAGAGATTCAGAGGAAAACTGAATGTCTTCATTGACTTTCCTCTCGATGGATTAGATATGAATATTTATGCAGTAGATAACGCAGCTCCGTGTCGCTACAACTTGTACGCTGTATCCAACCATAGCGGAACAACTTTTAATGGACACTACACGGCTTACTGTAGGCACCCTTATGCAGGCACATGGCACGAGTACAATGACTCGAGAATATCACCGCTATCACCAAAATCTATCGTGAGTGGAGAAGCATACGTCCTCTTCTATGATCAAGAGGACACCAAATCACAGTTTTGAATAGAACATTTTACTTATTTACATTTTATATTTTATATTCATCTTTACCTTAATAAATATTTTATTTGTGGAAAAAAAAAAAATTATTCAATTTATCTCACCAAATTGAATATCTACCCTGATTTTTTAATAAATTTCCTCAAATTGAAAAATCAAATTTCTTTCAAAATATAAAATAACTGAAAATATGGCAATAAAATCGATAATTTCATACTAAACTGAATATCCCAATAAAATTCAATAATTTTAATTGAAAAAATATCACAAAACCCCATAAAACAACTTAAAAATGTTTTTATTTATTTTTTTTATTTTGTAAAATTGATTTTTTTTGCCTCTAAATATATTTCATACTTTGAATAATAATACAAACATATTCATTTTAATAGTAATTGATCATCAAAGAGAGAAAATAAAAAAAAAAACAATAAAAACCCCAATTTACATTGAATATACTTCAAAATTAAAAAATCAATATTTACATGAAATCAATGTATTTAATATTAATTCAAACTCACCAATTGAACATTATAATGCAAAAGCTCATTGTCAGCGATGACTTAAACTTAATTTATACGTTTCAGTACACGGCTTGAATAAAAGCTTGTCTTTAAAAACGTTTTTTAATGGTTATTTCTTCTACTGAGCTATAAGATTGTTGGAATTGAGAACACAGAGTCGAACTCCCTTTCCCAACTCTCAATCTTCCCCATGGAAAATTAATAACTTTCATAGATTACCATACAAAAACAATCCGACTCAGTCTGGAGAAGTTGTTAATTAGCGTAAAAGCCTAGCCGTTCGATCACGCCACCAGAAAAAAAGTTGTAATTGAATTAATCCAACTAACATAAAAGTCATGGACGGATTCTCCCATTTTCTTCTGTTTTTCGTTTCCATTGAAGTGGAACAACTGGAACAGTATTGCCCCATCATCGATTTGGGATAGTGTGTCGAGAATATCTTTATGCGTGTGTCTTTAGTGAACCAATACGATTTAGTTTCTGCCTTCATTATAACTAGATATTGAAAAACAATTCCGTTTGTGGAATTCACGATATGGTGAGTAACAGAAGTATGAATAGCATATTGTTTCATGATATTTGACCTGAGTTTTTTTTTACCCTTGGGTTCGGCCAGTAACTATCTTTCATTAAAAGAATCTAACTAGAACTGATGACTATTTGTCAATTGCGTCAGGAGGCTTCATTGGTTACGCACTTCACACCCCAGGAATCGATCAGGTTGACTTTCAACTACAGAGGAGAGGCAGACCACGGATAGGGGAAAGACAATGAGGTTTGGGGCAGTAACAGAAGAGACATTATCTAAACTATTCTACAACTGCGAATCACACTTACTCAAAAATTTCAACATTACACTGTACACAGAAAGCTTGTTCAGTGCTAATAAAATCATTAGGTTTATGGGTGGTCATATATCACACTAGAAGTTTTCACAAAGACGTTCTCTTTGTGCTTGGTATCTTGAGCGGCCGAAAAATATGTGGTCCAAGTCAGATGTTCCATTGCAGGTCTCACATGAGTTCGAATCCAATATTACTATTTCATTTAAGTGTTGCGAGTACCACAGATGACCAAATTTCAGACTGCTCATGATGGTTATGCTTCTACGCCCATAATTACTGTTTTTATGCCAAAATTTCACTGGAATATTAGGTTGTAATAATGTATCGCGGGTTTTCGATTTTCCACAATATTGTTTCCATGAGAGTGTCCAGTCATCTTTACGTTTCTTCTTGAATTGTGTTATGTCCTCCTCCAGGCTCATCTTATTCTTGACAGGATGACCTCTGTTGATGCTCTCCTTGGCCAATTCATCAACTTTTTCATCGAAACAGAGTCCCATGTCTGCCTTGCTCCATATGAAGTTCATATCGGAATCATTCCCTTGCAATCTGGCGACTCGCAATTTCAGATCTCGGATAGATGGGTTAAGACGGTGACATGTGATGTCAATTGAGTTTGAGATTTTTTCCAGGACGGAAAATGAGTCAGATTTTATGACAATTTTTTTGATGTCTTGTTTTTAGATACTTGATTGCTTCTATGATAGCGATAGCTTCGGCCGATAATACTGAAGTGAGTGGGTTCAGTTTGAATTGGTTTAGGACATTCAGATTGGCGGAAAGTATGCACACCCTACAGCAGTGTTTTGTTTAGAAGTATAGATGCACGAAAGTGAGCTCCCATCCTCTTTACAGGCGAAGCTCACTTTACACGCGACGGAGTAGTGAATTACCACAACGTTTATATTTGGGCACTAAGAACTCCACACAAGATCAGACAATTTCGACACCAGGAACAGTTCAGCGTAAACATATGGGCACGAATAGTTGGAGATTCTTGGTCCTTTTATTTTACCGCGAATTTTAAATGATGCCACATATTTTGACTTCCTACAGAACGAATTGACTGCATTAGTGTAGGACGTGCCTTAACAAGTTCGTCAATGAATGTGGTTCATGCACAATGAAGCCCCCCCTCATTTTCGAATCATTTTCCGCGATTATTTAGATACAGTATTCAGCAATCGGTGGATTGGCGGAGCAGGTCCAATCGCTTGGCCCCCACAGTCCCCAGATTGCACTTCTTCTTATGGGGCCATGTGAAGGGCCTAGTTTATGGTGCAGAACTAGTGCTACCCGTCGAACTTCTTACTGAACGGATTATGGATACCTTCCACACCGTGAGAAACACTTCCGGAATTCTAGAACGCGTTCGGCAGTCTATGAGAAGAAGAGTGGACGTTGTATGCAGAAGGAGGAAGGCATTTCCAGCACCTTTTATAAAAAGTCAAGGTTTGTTAGGTTTCTTATTTTTCAGGTATTGTTCGAGGAAACTTGTTTTTTATATCACAAACCAAATAAGCGGCGTTCTTTGTTCTCATGGTGATAATACGTACATTTTTTTTATAAAATGTAGCAAATTACAAAAAAAAAAATTCAACTTTTTTTCTTGATAACGGTCGCAGATGCGTAAAAATTACAGATGACGAAAAAAAAAAATCATCAACAAAACAAACAATTCATTGCATATGTTAGAATCCACCAGCAGCGCACTACAAAAAAGTTTATGGAGCGAGAAAGGCTTGACCCCTGAAGAAATATTTCCTGGTGGATTCTCACAATCACTTGGCATACTGGATGATGTGAACCCTAAAACGAAACCTATGTTTTAAATTTGTTATTATTATTGCAAAAACTAAAAGGGCTATGAAGAAAAAAATATTGAAACTTCAACGCTCTGTAGATCGTTAACAAAGCGTTTTCGGACCCATGTTTATGGAAAAAAATCTTATTTTGACCTGAAAAATATCTACCCCCCTCGAAATCTCAATACTCAATTTTTAAACATATATATATATAAAAGTTGGCTACATATGGAAAACTTTTTTACTAATAATTTTACGAAAAAAAGTTATTCTTCATAAAAAATTATGCATGGCCTAGAAGCCAAGATGCAACCATCATACAATATTCAATTGGGAATATTTCCCTTTTCAACATGAATACCCCACAAGAGGTCATCTTGACGATGGAAGATAGTGACTAAAGTTTATCTTTCAGTCGCAGATGATTCCACATCTGATTTTATGAACATCCTGTTTATATTTTAACAAATCAATCTATCATACCCCATGACAGGTTTTAATGTCAGAAAACACTAATTTCAAAGTGTCTCTCCAAAAGAAATGATTCTAACTTTCTCCATCTTTGCAAAGTGAGATTGTTTCTTGAAAATGTGTTTCCCATTTCTTTCAGTCTTCCTGATGATCGTGGAAGCGTGAAATAGATTTTCGTCGACAAAAATGTATTGAAGACCTAGTGAATGCGATCTCTTCCCTGCGTCAATGTTACGAATGATTTCTGGTGAGTACTCTCTTTCGGAAAACATTCTTCTTTGCATCATTCATCTTTATGAGTTCTTAATTAAGGCTGGAATAGAAAATCAAATAACTATCTGAATGAAAATACAAATTTCCAATTTCAGATTTTTTTTTTTTGAGTTGGGGCCTTTTCAGAATATCTATCAGATGTAGTTCAATGTCCAGCGTGGCTTTAGCCGGGAAAGTAGTTGTTTTCTGTTAGACATTCACAAAAAATAACTTTATATTAATCGTGGATTTTTCAATTCGCAGAAAAATCTTTCTATCGATATTCAATTGGGAATGTTTCCCTTTTCAACATGAATACCCCACAAGAGGTTATCTTGACGATGGAAGATAGTGACTAAAGTTCATCTTTCAGTCGCAGATGATTCCACATCTGATTTTATGATCATCCTGTTTATATTCTCAACAAATTAATCTATCATACCCCATGACAGGTTTTAATGTCAGAAAACACTAATTTCAAAGTGTCCCTCCAAAAGAAATGATTCTAACGTTTTCCATCTTTGCAAAGTGAGATTGCTTCTTTCAAATGTGTTTCCCATTTCTTCCGGTCTTCCTGATGATCGTGGAAGCGTAAAATAGATTTTCGTCGACAAAAATGTATTGAAGACCTAGTGAATGCGATGTCTGTCCTGTCTGTCTGTCTGTCTGTCCTGCGTCAATGTTACGAATGATTTCTGGTGAGTCTCCTTTCAAAACTTCTTCTTTGCCTCATTCATCTTAATGAGTTCTTAATTTGGAATAAAAATCAAATAAAAAATGTGTTTCCCATTTCTTCCAGTCTTCCTGATGATCGTGGAAGCGTGAAATAGATTTTCGGAAAAAAGTTAATTCCCTGCGTCAATGTTACGAATGATTTCTGGTGAGTACTCTCTTTCGGAAAACATTCTTCTCTGCCTCATTCATCTTTATGAGTTCTTAATTAAGGCTGGAATAGAAAATCAAATAACTGTCTGAATGAAAATACAAATTTTCAATTTCAGATTTTTTTTTTTGAGTTGGGGGCTTTTCAGAATATTTATCAGATGTAGTTCAATGTCCAGCATGGATTTAGCCGGGGAAGTAGTTGTTTTCTTTTAGACATTCACAAAAAATACCTTAATTTTAATCGTGGATTTTTCAATTCGCAGAAAAATCTTTCTATCGATATTCAATTGAGAATGTTTCCCTTTTCAACATAAATACTCCACAAGAGGTTATCTTGACGATGGAAGATAGTGACTAAAGTTTATCTTGCAGTCGCAGATGATTCCACATCTGATTTTATGAACATCCTGTTTATATTCTCAACAAATCAATCTATCATACCCCATGACAGGTTTCAATGTCAGAAAACACTAATTTCAAAGTGTCTCCCCAAAAGAAATGATTCTAACTTTTTCCATTTCTGCAAAGTGAGATTGCTTCTTGAAAATGTGTTTTCCATTTCTTCCGGTCTTCCTGATGATCGTGGAAGCGTGAAATAGATTTCCGTCGACAAAAATGTATTGAAGACCTAGTGAATGCGATGTCTCTCCTGCGTCAATGTTACGAATGATTTCTGGTGAGTACTCTTTTTTGGAAAACATTCTTCTTTGCCTCATTCATCTTTATGAGTTCTCAATTAAGAGTGGAATAGGAAATCAAATGACCATCTGAATGAAAATACAAATTTTCAATTTCAGATTTTTTCTTTTGACTTATGGCCTTTTCAGAATATCTATCAGATGTAGTTCAATGTCCAGCGTGGTTTTAGCCGGGGAAGTGGTCGTTTTCTGTTAGACATTCACAAAAAATAACATCATTTCAATCGTGGAGTTTTCAGTTCGCAGAAAAATCTTTCTATCAATATTCAATTGAGAATGTTTCCCTTTTCAACATTAATACCCCACAAGAGGTTATCTTGACGATGGAAGATAGTGACTGAAGTTTATCTTTCAGTCGCAGATGATTCCACATCTGATTTTATGAATATCCTGTTTATATTTTCAACAAATCAGATAAAGGTAGTTTTTTGTTTTTTTGTTTTTTCTTCTATTCATCTCCAAAGTTCCTCCAACCTCGTTGTTTTTTATTTCGACACAAACGATCGAATTGAATTCAGTTTACCAGACAGGTACCCAACAGTGAACAGCTACAACAATGCTCATTATCAATGATACTCAACACCGGATGAATAATATATGTCTGAATAACGGAAAGAAGGTATATCTCTATTAGTTTCATTTATAAAGCATGATTCATTATTCCTCTAGTAAATTATAATGTTCATAACTGTTCGTGAATCTGTTTTATCCATTAGTGTGTGACATATTATGGTTATTTTTATAATGAATTTGAATGTGTACTGTAAACCCATATGTATTTTTAGCCCTGAAGAAGACGATAAATACACGTCGAAACGTCGTCAATTTTTTAAATTTGGACCACTTCCGTTGTCTTTGTTTCTGCTTCACCAAATTTCCAATTAACTTGAAGGACACAATTTCTACATAATAATATTTTGTGTGCACAAGTGGTCAATAGTTAAACTTTTAAGCATTACTTGGTTGAAGTAACATAATTCCGAAACGTCACTGATTTAGAGCGCTTGTACAAAAATGAACTCTTTCACATGTAGAAATCTCAAACATGATTTCATTCAGTCACTGAATATCTATCCATGAATGTTCCTTTATTATTGTTTCCCCATGACGCGCTCCGAACTCAGACATTTCTTTCATTTGAAATGTCCTCCACTTTCCTCACATTCGGATGCTCTTGTTTGCGAAACGTAATATTCTCTTTGAGTGTCAATGAAATCTGCTGCCTCATGTCTTGTCTACATGATCCAATATCGAAATTCCGGAGTTTCAGCGTACGAACAGAGGTAGTAGTTTATATTTCTGTGAAGGCGTATCTGAGACGATACAGGGGCTGGATCCATTCATTAGGAATTGTTGTCTTTACGTTTCATGCCAAACCGCATGAGGTAAGGTGAGGCAAATGTGAATTTGGGGCAGGTGTGACTCCGCCTTTCATCTCCGTACTGGGCGATATCAAAGTGTCATCTGGTGAAGAGTAGCCTATCCTCATATTACATCCATAAAGATCGAAGAAAATTCTATAGAGATTTTGTAGCATAGAAATATGTTTATGATTTCCCTAACGAACAATTCACCCCACTGGAAAATTATTAAAACAAATTTTAGAACTTGGATTTTGAGGTGAGAATTTGAATATTTGTTGTTTTTGTTTTTGTTTGAATTGCATCCGAAAATATTTGGAATGCATGTCACACTTGCCCCGAAAAAAACCATATTAGGTATAGTGTGACCTTTTTGTGAGATTAAATGTGAGGATGTTGCATGTTGCCTATGTGGCTCGAAAATATGTACGGAAATCTCAAAGAACCATACAATACACACGGAGGTCTAACATTCAATCTTATTACCTGGCCTATTGTACAAATGATCCAATTCCATGTTTATTTCTGTTATGTATGCAGTTGAGTGACTGACAAATATTGTATTATAGTTTATATATTTTGATAACACGTTCTGTTGAAAAAAATATATCGAGTTTGTAGATTAATTGGTGCAACCAAAGAATAAGAAGAAATGAAAATTTGTATTATTTCATTATTTTTCATCTTGGGTAGTCCTTTACTTCCAAGTTACTTCTGGAATGGAATTGTTCGAACTCTAGACTCTGCATCTTGAAAAATTCAGCAAAGTGAATGCATTTGAGCAATAAATCTCATGAAACAAATAACACGAGGATAGTGAGAGTGATAGTGCAATCGGAAATGGTTGTTTTATTATCAAATACTTAATTGTTACAATTTATTACTTATTCCATCATTGGTGCCTGCTTTTCTGCCAAAATGATATCCCTGCTGACTGGATGCATTATCAGAATCAATTTGATATTTAAAACATTTTTTGAACACTCTACTCAATTCAATACTCTTGCTTTCTATGCATCTTAGCACCTTTGGGAAAAAAATTATAGATCGCCTCGATAAGAATGAGGCGACTTTTACGGAATCCAAATTGTCTGTTGTTCAGGAATTCATTTACCTGGAAATAGCTTATGTACTTGAGCACTACACTGAATCGACATAATTCGACCATCCTTCACAACCATGAATTCAGAATCGGTTTCCTAGAAGTGGAACAAACTGAAAAGTGGTATAAAATTTTTTCAAATTTTAGCCTTAAATAAATCAATCTCCAATAAAATTGGAGAACTTGATTGATTGATAGGTTTGCCATAGTATCAATATTCAGAACCTTCTTGTCAAAATGACAAATATTACTTCATGTGCCCTAATCCAGAATTTGGGTTAGCGCAATTTTTTTTGGTCCTATGGAGTATTGCCAATTTATGGAAAGTCAACAAATTCATAGGCCAGCTTCATTTTTTGTCATACTTCTGATTTGGATTCTATACGATTCCATGGTTTCTGGTTTATTTTGGCTTGAAGGACCCTAATAATGTTTCGACTTACTTTTCAATCTCTCAATTCTGAATGGTATCTATAATGACATTGAAAGAGGCGTTGGCATTCTTGGCAAAACAATTGTGACCTTTATTTTCCGTATATACAGAATCATTTAAAGAAGTGTTTAGTACCACAAAACATCAAATATATAATTGGGAACTAAACTTCGTCCACGCTGTGCAGGAGGGCTATAATGTCATTATATCTCCCGCTGAAATTGGACTAAGTGTCTGAAGGGAAACAACATTTTTTGATTGATGTAAATATAAGATCCCCATCCTTCCCATATCCATATTATCGTGACCTAATCTCCCAAACCTAATCATTTCACTAATCATCATGATGGAATAAATTATCATTGGAGACTTCACACATATTCTAACTTACCTATGCACATACTACTCAATCTAATTTATGTACATTTATAAAAAATGTGTTTGGTCGTCAACGACTAATGAAAAAAATATAAAGGGAACGGTTGAATTGAATTTCAAAAACTATTCTCTGCTCCTCAACTGAATACCTGGGAATGGAATATGCAAACATTTCCATATCGGATGGAATTTTCTACTTTTTTCAATGAACCAAATCACCAACTGCTCGCAGTTCTGAATGGGTATCATGGAGTGTTTTAGTATAGCCATTCATCACCTGAGGTTCATGATAATCACATGTATATACTGGGATCCAAATCACCCTGTGTTGGAAGAACTGAGAAATCCGCCGCAGTTGTGCAACTACCCTTACCGATTCGTTGAATTTGCAAGTCGTGTTGTCATTTGCATTTGAATATGTTACTGATTTGAATAAGTACCAAGCATTCAGAATTTGAGTTGTTTTCATTCATTCATATCGCTTTCACATCTACATATTCAGCAAGCCACCGCTTCCGTTCCTTGTTATATTAGTGCATTATAATCTGCACATGCCTTCCAACTGAAGTTTAACGTGTTATTGTTAACCTTGTTTCTCTGATTTTATCCCACCTCTTTCTCATAGAAGTATTCCGCAATAGTAATGAGCCTTTGTTGCGAACAGGTACAGAAACCCACTCATAGAACTCGGTAGTTACAAGGTGATTATATTTAGATTATATATGGAGAAGTGATAAAAATAAGTGAATAAACCATCATAATCTTCACCAGCAAAAAATGATTCATATTGCATTAATTCGAGATTTTACAAAAAATATCAGACATGATGAACGAGGGATTGAGGCGGAGCTCAAAAACTTGAAAATATTGTTCACTCAAGATTTTGCTAGAGAAGACTATATGGAGAGAAATTTCATGAATCAACAACACAAAAAAATTCTAAAACCCCGGTGCTTTTATAAAGAAAAACGCCCTGGTGGTGACGTTACCTTAACCTACGAAGAGTTTAAGAAAGAAGAAAATCTGTACCACACATCCCTAGAACATAATTCTGAATCATCCTCTTCGAATCCTTCATCTCAAACGATAACTGCGACTAGTGAATTAGACAAGGAGAGCAAATTTTGATTTTTTTCCACAAATGAAGAAACTAATGTTTAATCTAGGAGAAGATAATTTTCTATAAATGAATAAGTCATCAATCAGTATACAGGGTGAGTAAGAAGAACTTTCGACAAACTTCAGGAGGTGATTCCTCATAATATTTTAATATGAATTGTCCGAATAAATATATGTCCGGAAACGCTTCGTTTCCAAGATACAGAGTGTTGAAGTTTCATTTTTATTTTCGTTTTTTTTTCAAATAACTTAATCCAACAAAAATTTGTATTGAGAGGTTTTCTGAAGTGTCGAATTCGAACCTGATCCTGATCTTATTCGTAGGGAGCGCCACCTACATGTCTTTTTCTTTTTTGAAGATTCATAGCTTTTTTGAGCTCACTTCTAGCACTTTTTACAGTGAAAAAATCAATTCCTCCATCATATCTACGTGAGAAAGCTACTCCTGTTACAAGTCGCTATAAGCAACCGTTTTTTAAATATTTGGACTTGAAAATTCCGAGTCGATTATTTGATAATCGATGCATGTTGAAGTAATTACCATTATTTTGCATTTTTCATAAGAATGCTTAGGAAATAAATTTGACGATGGACTGAGTGGTTTTGGTGGCTAAACGAACGGTAACTCATTCAATAGTAGTGTGGGCAATGAACTCCTTCAAGCCTTACAAGTCTCCGGGCCCAGATGGAGTATTTCCCATACCACTTTAGAGCGGAGTTGAATATCTAGCACCAGAACTGTGCAGACTGTACAGGCTGAGCCTAGCATTGGGATGGCTACCTCAAACCTGGAAAACTGTAAACGTGGTCTTTATTCCAAAACCTGGACGATACTCATACGACCAGGCAAAGGCATACAGACCAATAAGCCTATCGTCATTTCTTCTGAAAGGCTCAGAAAAACTGATAGATAGAGATATAAGGAAAACCGCTCTTGTAGAACGACCTTTACATCAAAACCAACATGCCTATCTAACAGAAAAATCATGCGAGACAGCACTTCATCAGCTTGTTTCGAGGCTTGAAGAGTCTCTAGCAAACAAAGAAATTGCACTGTGCACTTGTCTAGACATCGAAGGAGCCTTCGACAACACCTCCTTTGAAAGTATGGTCTCTGTGGCCACTCGAAGAGGCATTAACGAAACCACCTGCAATGCTTCACAATAGACTGCTTCCAAGCCAACATGTTCGAGGAAACAGAGCAGGTTGAAATTTCCAGAGGTACCTCACAGGGAGGCATACTCTCCCCCCTGCTGTGGACATGGTTGTAGATGAACTGCTAATTTCTCTGAATAACCAAGGGTATCACTCTCAAGGGTATGCTTGGTCATCCTCATCAATGGAAAAAATACTCGAACAACCCTAGAGCTGATGCAAAATGCACTGGGGACAGTAGAGGAATAGTGTAACAGAGAGAGCCTGAGGACAAATCCGAACAAAACAACACTAATTCCCTCCACCCGGAAAAGAAACATGGGAGATCTCATACCTCCCAGACTATTTGCTGAAACATCACAAGTAGTAGAGCAGGTGAAATATCTAGGGCTGATTCTTGACAAGAAACTTACCTGGAACCCGCATCTTCAACATGTAACCAATAAAAGGAAGATAACCTTCATGATGTGCAGGGGAGCGTTCGGAAAAACCTTGGGGCTCAAACCGAAAGCCATGCACTGGCTTTACACAGCGGTAATAAGACCAAGAAAAACTTTTGGCTCACTCTTATGGTGGCCAAAAACAAATCAAAGACAGGCAAAAACCAACCTTGGGAAAATCCAGAGGCTTGCCTGTCTCTGTATCACGGGTTCAATGAATAGCACTCCAACAGCTGCGATGGAAATCATCCTGAACCTCGACTTACATGTCATTGAAGAGGCCAGGATAAGTGCATACAGACTGAAACAAACAGAAAACTGGAGAATCCGAACAACTGGACATACCAGAATCACTCATGTAATCAACATCGACTAACTCGAAATGATTTCAGACTACATGCAACCCCTATACTCTTTCGAAAATCCATTCGAAACACGAATTGATGGATCTGGATGGGCCCCGAGTATAGAATCACAATCAACTGCGGACATAGTCTGGTATACAGACGGTTCAAAGACAGTTGAAGCAACGGGAGCAGGGAAACATGGGGTAAGGCCAAGAAGGGATCACATAATACCACTTGGCAAATGCTCCACGATATTCCAAGCTGAAACACATGCTATCATGGTATGCATTCAGAAGAATCTAGAAAGTTGTTATAGGAAAAAACACATCAACATTCTATCTGATTGTCAGAGTGCTATCAAAGCACTCAACTCCATACAGATAAAGTCCTAACTGGTCTGGGACTGCCTCCAGAAACTCATCGAGCTGGCAAAACACAACAAGGTCACCTTGATGTGGGTGCCAGGTCATAGAAGCATTGAAGGCAACGTCAAAGCGGACCAGCTAGCTAGACAAGCATCTGAAACGCTATTCACAGGGCCAGAACCTGCACATGGGATTAGCAAGAACCGATGCAGGACTCTGATCGACGAGTGGATGAAAAGAAGACACCAACACTATTGGGATCAAACTGTCGGGCAAATACACAGCAAAGTCATGGTAGAGCATCCAAACCGGACCATGACGGCTGACCTCCTGAACCTGAACAGAACGAACGCTCGTATAATAATAGGTCTGTTGACTGGACACTGCGGCCTAAGAAAACACCTAAACACCATGGGAGTACGCAGAGAAACCATGGAGTGTAGGCTATGTGATGAAGAGGAGGAAACAGCCTCTCATTTTATCTTCGACTGTGACGCCCTAAGTAGTAGGCGACACAGAACCTTTGGCTGATCTCCCGGAAACAGGCATGAATCCGAAGAACCTTATCAACAGGCTTCTAAACCTAATTGAAGGCACAAACCTGTTTGAATGAGGAACCACTGACGACAAGAGTGATACAATAGACCCCAGCCGGTCGCAGTGTCAAGGGAAGCTGAGTGTCGACTCTGTCTCTGGCTCGTCAGCTTCCAACCAACCAACCAAGTAGTTTTGATTATAACATATTATGTGACAGTTGAACGTTTTGTTGAAGTTTTTGTAAGTTTTAGAAGAATCATTCTGTAAAAATGTATTATTTAAACAATAATGCTCATTTAGTCGATATGCATTCCGTTTATGGCCTTGCGGTTTGGGGAATTGTCCACGATCAACAATTTCATCCATACCATATTCTAAGGGTACAAGTTCTTTTGCCACGAGACTTGCCCCAACTCATTACTATGTGTCAGTGGTTTATGACAAAAATGGCTGGGAATCCTCAACTTTTGGGATATTAACTCTTCACGGACGATGCAAACTTCTTCCACAATGCTATCACAAACTCTCATAACAACCATGTTTGGGCCCTGGAAAATCCGCACGCAGTTAGTGTATTCTGTGAATGTATGGGCGGCAATAATTGATAATTACTTGATAGGTCCCTTCTTTCTTCCGTTCCGACTGAATGGCGCAACTTACAGAGACCATTTAGAAAATGAATTGCTGGGACTACTTCGGAATGAACCATTGAGAATTTGTATCCGCATATGGTTTATGAATTGTGGGGCTCCGACCCATTCCAGCGTTGTAGCCAGGGAATTCCTTAACACTTTCTATCCAAATCGATGGATCGGTAGGGGTGTAGAAAAACCTAAGCAGGCGTGGACACCGAGGTCCCCAGATCTGAACCCGCTGGATTTTCATTCTTGGGGACATTCGAAGTCACTAGTTTAGTGAACTTCAGTAGCGAACGAGGAAGATCTAATAATAAACCGAATAGTAGACGCCTGTGAAACAATAAGAAATACACCAATAATTTTTGAGGATACTTCAAACAATTCATTTGGATACAATTTAGTTTTCTTCATGTTATTTTATTCTACATATTCAAAATTTCTTGAAATAAAATGTTGATATTTCTTGCAAATTTTATCAAAAGAAATACAGATTTTGCACCCTTGATACAAAAATAACTATTTCAAACGAGTAAAAATAACTTGAATAGGTGGCGCCCCTGCAGAAAACTAAAACTACTTACTCAAACGTCAAATTCATTTCATAAACATTCTTGTGAAAAATGCAAAATAATGGTAATAACTTCAACACGCTTGGTTTATCAAATAATCGACTTGACATTTTCAAGTCCAAATATCTAGAAAACCGTTGCTTATAGCGATTCGTGACAAAGGCAGATTTTTCACGTATATATGGTAGAGAAATCTATTGCTCCACTAAAAAATGTGCTAGAAGTACGCCCAAAAAAGTTATGGATCTTAAAAAATAAAGAAGTGTGGATGGCGCCCCCTACGAGTGAGAGCAATGATAACATCAGGTTCAAATTTGACACCTCAAAAAACCTCTCAATACCAATTTCCGTTTAATTAAGGTGAGTGTTTCGACAGTTATTTAAAAAAAAAACGAAAATAAAAATAAAACTTCAACACCCTGTATTTTGGAAACGAAGCGTTTTCGGACATATATTTATTTGGACAATTGATATTGAAATATTGTGAGGAATCCTCCTGAATTTTGACAAAGTACTTCTGACTCATCCTGTATATCCTGTATATTATTTATCTTCTCTTTTTTCTACTAATATTATAATTTTGTTCTCATCTCGAATTGGAGCATCATTTAACTTAGCTGATTTCAACTTCAGATCATTGGTTCCACACATTCGAAAATCTAAAGATTTATTTATTTCCAATTACGATATAATAGCACTATCCGAAACGTGGCTATCGTCAAATATACTTGACTGTCATGTTCCCTTAGATGGCTATACTTTATTCAGAAAAGACATACTGGTGAGCAGAGGTGGCGGGGTTGCTTTGTACATAAAATCCGGATATAAAGCTCATTTGCTGATCTTGCAACAAAAAATATGCTGTGGGCATTCAATATAGGCCCCCTTCATTTTCCATTGGAAATTTTCCAAACGACGTGGAATTTTTTATCAGCATTGTCGCGCCTAACTTTGACGAACTTATCTTCACAGGGGACTTCAATATTGACATGTTGGCTACTGATACTTGTTCAAGGAATAGATTAAAGGATATCTTGAATACATATGCTCTTGATCAAGTGATTAAAAAACCTACTCGCTTAAGTTCAAGAAGTGCGAAATTAATCGTCTTCATTATTTCATCTAAGAAAATCCCTCTTAATAATACACATGTTATAGACACGGGTTCATCTGACCATCGTATGGTATCTTGCTGTATAGGATCCACGCCCTTTTTATATACATTTTGTGATTTCGAAGCATTAACTCTGAATACCTTTTCAGCAGATCTGGAACTCATTAACTTATCACCTATTCTCTTATCAAATATTATCGATGACAAAGTCAGTATATTCAATGACATCATAAAGGAGTTGTTTGATCTCCATACCCCAGTAAAAATTATGAGGATAAGACGTCCAAAGCTCCCTGGATTACTGATGTTATGAAAAAATGATGTCCCTCAGAGATAGGGCTCTCAGAGAATTCAATCATACGAGAGGAGTCAGACACTGGATCTACTACAAGGATCTGGGAAACGAAATCAAATACGCCATAACTAGAGAAAAATAGGCATATCTTCAATTTGAAATTAAAAACACTGGAAATAATAAAAACTTCTGGAAGGAGCTGAAGAATTTGAATATCCACTCTAAAAATGCAACCAGGGTTATTCCAGATCATCTGAAAAAATACCAAGCCATCAATGACCATTTCATTAACACTTTGATTTTCCACTTAGAAAACTCCTGGCATGAACAATTCCAATTTCAGTTCAACTACTGAGACAGGAATATACAAAGTCCTATCCATCAAATCTAAGGTATATGGGGTTGACAAAATCAATATTGACATGTTACTGTATTGCTGCCCCATAATTCTCCCTATCCTCTGCTACGTGTCTTCAACTTCTGTATCGCCAACAATGTCTTCCCTACCATCTGGAAAAAACTTCCATTATTCCTCCACCCAAAACTTCCAATCCAGAGGACTTCAAATCACTTCGTCCCATCAGCATTCCATGTACCTTATAATTTTATTCTTGATTCCTTCCTCAATTTCAGTGGCCATGACAATCTTTCCGTTTGGAGAGATTTCTGTAACCTGAAATTGATATATTCCAACAGAAAAATGCTGAACAAAAACGGAAAAAAACTCTTTGTGAGTTGTTAGTTCTCTCACACCTGAATTACGGCGACGCTATCTACGGTACCGCTACCACCAAAAGATACTCCCAGCGAATACAATTGGTCCAGAATTCTTGTGTACGTTGAATCTGCAGACTCAGCAGACAAAATCGGAATGACTTAATACCGGAAAAAGAAGAATACATCATATATGCACTTTTATTTCATAATATAATATCCACCTATAAACCACCTCAATTGTATGACAAAATTACCTTTCGCACAGACATGCACAATATTAATATTTGGCACAAATCTCGACTAACGCCACCTCTGCACTCCAAAGCCCAGTTTCAATCGTCATTTTTCTCCACTGTTAGTCGGCTTTACAATAGGATTCGTAAACGGTTCAAAACGTTATCCACTGTATGTTTCAAAAGCAGACTCAAAAATAGTCTATTATCAGGGGAAATATCTCTATGATGCTATAATACACTCTGTTCAATTTTGAAACTGTATATACTGCATTCTTAATGATTCCAAGTAGATTTATTGATACATAATGTACTGCACTACTTTATATTCACCAATTGTTCGACTCACCACTGAGTTAGAACCAGAGCTAACTCTGTAACTCTGTAACTCTGCACTTTGATAGTTTTGAATTGGTCACATGTTCCTTCCGCTCAGAATTCCTCTATCAATAAAAGCGATCATTAATATATTTATTATTCAAAATGATTTTTCGTTCCACAAGTTCAGATTTAGTTGGATTCCACGGGAATCGAGACCAGGGAGTAAAACAATTTTTTTTATTGCTAGCGTTTCGGAATCGTTTTTTTTTTTCGAAGCCGAAATGATGATAGTTACATGTAGTAGACGAAGAACGGAACTTAATTTGTTGAAAATATGAACAGGATGTTGATAAAATCAGATGTGGAATCATCTGCGACTGAAAGAATGTTTCCCTTTTCAACGGAACTTAATTTCTATGACCCTCCTTTCAAATTGAGTTTATCCTGATTATGAATTCAACTTCAGACAATTGTTGCGAGGTGGTGATCGAGACAAATACTTGTCGGCCAAATACACATTGGCACAAAATACACATTACAAACTTTGAAATCAACGTAAAACAAGCACAGACACATTAGAATATAGACGTACATTGGTGTATGGTCAATAAGCAACTGAACATCTCCCAGAAACATTCGAGCGCTGTGTAGCTATAAAACCAAAAACTCATTATTCTATTGTTCGGAAATCTGTTCTTCCTTTTGTACGTTCCTAGAATATGTGTATCTATTTTGGTCAAATTTTGTGTGTCGCTTTTTTGGTTTACACCATTTTCATGGAGGTTAATTTGGATCATTGCTCCTGACAATCTCTTTGGATAAGATGTCTCTCTTTCTAGAATTTTCACAGAATCGAAATCGAAATTTCAAGATGCTTCAAAATGGTGAGCGACAAGTGCTGTTTTTTATTTTTTATTTTTATTCTCTTCGTAACAGTCATATTGATGCTGGTACATACTGGTTTTCAAATACTATTCAGTTTGTCCTATAAAACATTAAGCGCAATCACAGGGAATCCTGTATATCAAACATGAATCTGATTCCGTCGGTATTCTGTCTTTCAACTGAGTTAATAATTTTTTTGTTGTTTTTAAATTATGAAAAGCGAACTTGTGAGAATCCGTTGATAAACATTTTTGATTTTGTATGAGAGTCCATCAATGAATGAAAATTTGAAAAAGTGAAACCTTTCTTTGGGGAGAATCTCTTGCCTATCTGTGCTGTAGCGTTTATTGATGATGATGTTAATTTATCTCGCGGAGTAGTTGTTATTTTTCAATAAGTTTTTTACTTTGCCTATATTCTCCGTGTGGAAGCAATCATCACTGAGCGTAATTGCTCTAGAAATTGAGTTGGAAGTTGTATTCACCTTTTGGTTCGTTCAGCCAAGCTTTAAAAAAGGAATAAACGATTCCGAAACGTTAGCAATAAAATAATAGTTTTACTCGCTGGTACCGATTTCCGTGAAATCCAACTAAATTTTCATTATTATCATTGAGTATGGTTACAAAATCGAATACCGTACGCCACTGCCGGATACAAGACGCCATCGCATGTTTACCCAGTGTGAGGTCTAGATTTCAAGAAAATTGTATGAGATATACAAAGAAGGAACAAATTGTAGGATAAAATAAAATTTATTTGAATCAAACAAATCAAGGTATTTATCGTATTTGCACGACAAAGTATAATGACAAAATGGGTAAAGTTATTTCTTGGTTTTGGATTACATTAAGAGTTTCAATCAACTGAAACTATTTTGCCTGAACCAAATATCTTATTCGACTAACTCTATTTATAACTCGTTCTAGCAGAAATGTTGTTTCACTTATGTAATTATTTTGTTGAATCGAATAATCAGATCTCCAATTTTGCTGATTGATTTATTCAAAATATTCATTCAATCAAGTATTCATGTCGAATTTATGAATTCAATAAAATATGAAATCAACAAAATAAGCTGATCTCTTTACTAACAATATTTATTCAAATGAGTAATCATATTAGTGATCCACTGAATTGACGAATATTGCTACCGAGCATGAGAGCCTACACCAGACATATGAATCCAGACGTCACAACGATGATGATTTGGCTTTGCTATTCGGTAACAATAGATTTGTTTCGGTTCGGAGCTAGAATCGGTTCTAATGAGCAGTACACACGTAGCGTAAAAGATTCTTCCCTTGTCCGTTTTCAATGAACGACTATGTGACTACTTCGAATGGTTCTAGGACCGTCCCCACAGCGAACCAAAACAAGCCTATTATCCAAGTCAGGGTCAGTGGTGCTAACAATCTCTCGATCAATCATAAATTTATTGCTACTATTTACATACATGTCAAACTAATTCCACTATATACAACAAAAAAATACATATTTTTGGTTCTTCCTAGTGTCCTAGGGTACGGAATATCCAGCTTGCTGTCCTAGCGGGAGAGAACGGGGTGGTCTTGCTGGTGTTAGCAAGTATTGGTTTGTACCAGGAGTGTGTTTTTGTCATAATTGTGATTATCGGATGCCCCCTGCTTATGCTTATGCATCTATTGTCTCGTTATCCTGTCTTCGATAATTCTACTTTGTATAAACGTGGAAAGAAAATTTCATCATTTTTTAGAGTATCGTGAGCGTGTTTTTTTTCTCAGCAGATTACATCCAGTTACATAGTAGGGGTGACAAGCATGTGTACAGAGGTAATAATGTTCAATAACTAAGGCAGATATAAGTACGTATGAGGTAAACGAAAAGGAAAATGTTATGTTATGGAAAGGACAGCTTTTTATGGATGCCACATTGCAGGTGGTAATGTCTATTCGATGCGATACGTGTACGTTATGTGTCTTGCACATGGTATGTAGTGGTGAGAATTTCATTGAATTCAAG
Source organism: Gonioctena quinquepunctata (assembly GCA_018342105.1). Lineage (NCBI taxonomy): Eukaryota > Metazoa > Arthropoda > Insecta > Coleoptera > Chrysomelidae > Gonioctena > Gonioctena quinquepunctata. Next base: position 73,419 of record JAFIRS010003542.1, read on the forward strand.
CGGGTAGTGGGTAGGTGGAATATGATATTTTGTCTGCTTGTGATTCTAGGTACGTGGAATTCAATCATATGGAGAAAGTATATACAATCAATGTGCCCATGGATTGTTTTCCATAGGAATACTTGTTTTGTAATCAGCCAGCGGTTTTCAAATGTGCTGATATTGAACCTCTGAGTGAGTTTGGTATGGGGATATCCAATGTCGGGATATAACCCATCTTCTTTGAAAGCAAGAAATTTTAGAAATCGCCTTTGCACTCGCTCTAAAGTTTTCACGTAGGTGAAGTGATTCGGGGTTCAAATACAGATGGATATCCCAGCTTAGACCTGACATAGTAGAAAAACAGGAGTTAATATGTGCTTTGAACGAGGAGGAATTCCGGATAACAAAACCAAGGGCTTTGAATGATTCGTTTGTGATTCCTTGGACATGATCTATGAAAGACAGTGTTTGGTCAAATGGGACGCCAATGTGGCGTATGGTTGACGTTCTTGGCAATTTGGTATTATTAATGATGTAGTCGAAATACAAAATGGCGCGTTTCAGGGTAAATGATACCACATTGCATTTATTAGCATTCAGTAGAAGGCCGATAGATGAGCACCAGTCGTGAATATCTGTGAGGTCTTTTCGAAAGGAAAGGCAGACATTATGTTCCGTAATTTGAGCCAATATCTTCAGATCATCAGCTGATATTAGGCAGTTAATATCAGATATCATATCATTGATGATTATGTTATGTAGGGTGAGTTCAATTTTTCCTAGTTTTACGAATATAGTTTTATTTTTATTTTTAAACTGTCATACATCTTCTATTTCAGATTCGCTATATAAAGAGTTTATAGGAAAATACGCCTCCTTACCGTATATTATTTTCAAGATCCATTTTTGTAAAACGTACTCCATTAAGAAAACAGTAATTAACTCCACCTCAACCTAATATTTCATATGATATTAAAGACTCTATTAGGGAGGAATATAGTGTTCCAAAATGTTTTATGTTTGAGGAATCTTCAAAGTGTTTAAATTTCGATAATAATCTTTCCAGTTTTCTGGCCATTTTTTTCGTCTGTAAGTCCAACACCATATGGCGATCAACCGTTATACCGAGATATTTTGTTTTTTCCGATTTGGGAATCTGGGAGTTCAATCCGACATTCAAAGGCCATCAGTTGGGTTGACCATTTGTATCTGACGTGAAGGGTAAGTAGTTCGTTTTCTTGTAATTTAGTGTCGATTTCTTCATTGTAACCAGTTTGATATATTTGGAAAATCGATTCCTATATTTTCTTTCGATTTCTGCCAAGTTGGAGCTGTGAAAAATATGGTAGTATCATCGGCAAAACTGATGATTCCGCCGGTAGTATTGAGAGGAAGCATACTGTTCATATATATAATAAATAAGAGTGAGCCAAGGACAGTTCCTTGATGTACTCCAAAAGTAACTGTTCTTGCTGTACTATAAGTTTTTTCGATCTTCACTCCCTGTTCCCTATCAGATGAGTGGCTTTCTAAGAATATTTTCATGGCAAACGTTATCGAAGGCTCTGGAGAGGTTCAGAAATATGCTGATTATAGCAATTTTTCAATCCATGGATTTATAAATGATAGTCATTCTGTATATAGCGTTCTCTGTAGATCTACCCTTTCTAAAGCCATATTGTCGATCTGATAAAATACAAAGTTTTTCAAGGAAATTACACAATCTTATTTTTATTGATTTCTCAATTATCTCAGATATATTCGACATAAGGGTTATAGGTCTGTAATTATCTATATTTGACTCATTTCCGCTTTGATTAAGTGGTTTTATGATACCAATTTTCAATATTTTTGGAAAGCACCTCATATCAAAAAATCTGTTCACTAGAAAAAGTATCAGCTCAGCTATTTCCTGGGCTATTTCTATTTTCTGATCTGATATTATCAAATCCAGATGATTTTTTTGGTTTTAAATTTTTTATGACTGAGATTACTTTACTTTCATTTGTTGGATGTAGATACATGGTGTTCTCCAAAATTTCTATCTTATCGTAATTTCCAACATTTGGAATTTTTTCCGCATGAGTTTTTCCAAGGTTGCTAAAATATTCATTGAACTCATTGCTACTTTCTTTGTTATATTGGTACCATCCGATTTCTCAATACTCAATACCGAAATAAGTGTCACGGTTGTGATCATTCCTTCCATTTGGAATTTCATATACCACAATCCAGTGCTATTTTTGGCATTCAAAATTTTATTGCGGTAGTATCTTTCATTGGTGTCCTTGAATAATTCTCACATGAGAATTTTTTGCTTTATAGAGAAAATCTGTTAGAGAAAGGTCAACTTCTTTCAAATTGAAAATTTGTTTCAATAAAAAGCTGATTCTCTTATGTCCAATGACTTTTGCTTTGGAAATAAAGAATCATAGTTATAACGATAGGTATTGTAAATTATGTAAAACAATTTACCTGATTTCTGTCTTCATTCTGCGATATTTGTGAATTATTTTTGTATGTTTTCCGGAGAATGCTCTCTCAACATTACTAATTCATTGCTCTTCTTCTTTATTGTGACTTGTAGATTCAACTGAGATTATAGGAGAATTTATTATAAAAAATAGAACAAGTATAAGGGTCTCCTATAATTCGCGATGGTTGTGTCTTGAACTATTCAAGTTTCTTTGCTTTCAGATCTTTCAAATAAGCTTCATCTGTCATTTTGTCAATTTCCCATATTCCGGCACTTTCCAAAATCACGTTGTTACGTCAGAGAGAAAGGGTTGAACAATGACAAGAAACGGCATCAGATTATCATTCATTTTTGGAATCCAAATTGGGTTATATGACCATCAGTTGTTGACATTTGGATGATCAAATATCACGTGATGAAGTTTCTCTTCAATATATGATGATGATCACGGAATACTCCTCCGATATAAATAGCAACTTCCATAAGTGAAATTCAGTAGCGTACATACGAAGGCCAATAATCCTTACTGAATTTTATTCACGTGGTACGGAAATAATTGTACTGGGAGGATTCTATTTTTGCTCTTCCCTATTCTTTTCCCGTGTCAGTATGTTTGTTTTCTTCTAATGACATGATTTGTAAACACCTTTTCACTCCTGCATTCTCTGAATTTTTTTGAGGAAAAATACATAATTTCCTAGGCTATTTTATTCGTATCCTATATAATATTGACCTAATAATTTTTTTCAGCTCCAATGGAAAGAAAGAGGTCAATAAAATGAATAGTGTTCGCATTATGCACCATACTGGATGACTCAATATCTTTCCTGATGTATGATGAGGTATTAGAGGTAATGTTTGGAATTCATCTAGTTCACCAAAAGCAACAGGTTCTTATGAACGGTGAAATTGGTGGCGAAAGAACAGTTACTTGTGGCATGCCACAAGGAATAGTCCTGGGGCCTATACTCTTCATCATTTATTTGAACAACTTGCTAACGAAGAATTCCACTGGCACCTTGATTTTGTTCGCTGACAGTACTGTCTTAGTTTATTCGGGGAAAACATGGAATGAAGTGAGGAAGACTGCCATAAATGACCCAAAACTCATTTCAAATTGGCTCAATGAAAATAGTTTGCTGATTAATCATTCTAGAACTAAAATAATACCGTTTACGTCCCACGGAAAATTTCTATCTGCTTTATATGGAAATCGATTACATATTAATACCCCTCCCCAATTCAGCTGAATATATCGGTTTTATAATTGACTCATTTCTGAAGTGGGACATCCATTTTTCAACTGTAGTCAACGAACTCCGCAGACTCATCTATAAGTTATTGATACTTAAAACATTTGACATATACAATATGGTATGAAAGGCTGCGGAGGAATGAGAATTATGAAGGGGAGACTCCTGAAATTTGAAAAATACGATGAATCATTCAAAAAAACAACACGATATTGAAATGATGAAACATTCTCAATTAAATATTGATAGAAATATTTTTCTGTGATAGAAGATAGTGACTAAAGTTCATCTTTCAGTCGCAGATGATTCCACATCTGATTTTATGAACATCCTGTTTATATTTTCAACAAATCAACACGATATTCTTCTAACGTTTATTCAATGATGCGCAAATCCTGGACTCAACAACTTCACTGCAGAACAATTCAATAGACCTGTGTCTACTCTGATGAAATATCAATACCAAACCGAAGAAATTAGCTGCAAATACAATTTTACCACGGGCTTATTTATTAATAGACCAAATATATTTTGTCAACATTGCTCCAAGGTTGAGAAATTAATTATCTGGTAAATTGAAAATTGAGATGTTCACTCGGATTTTGTCTATGAACAGGATCTTTTTCATAATCTCATCGATCCCTCATATGTACCTTCATTGCATTTCTATGTACTCTCGATGTATTTTTGATTTATTTCTACGTTTTTCATTATATTCCTTTGGCTTCTGCTTTCTTTATACTTTTATAATTTGAATATCGTGTTTTTAATATCTCGCTTATATATTTATGTGTATGCATTAGTATATATGAACACATAATATAGGTGAAGAGAGCCATATTCGCTGTGTGCATCAGGCTGGAGGGCATAGATGAAACTATGACAGCGCCCAGGGTGGCATGAGTAGGTATTATCCTGGTTATCGTAGTGGAAACGGTAGTATCACAACATACATATAATAACAATGATCCCTTGCTATTTCTTTATTGTCGATTGCAGAAGTAGTACCAAAAATAGCACGTGTAAATTTTATACCTACATTTCTAACGGCATCACATAAGCTGCAGCGAAGAGATAAGAGTTCTGTTATTCCACGATATTTCAATCCCTAATTCCGTGACATTCGATAAATATTTCAGATGTTTTCGGTTTTTGTATTTGATCGTCTGGTAGTGGACAGTCAAAGTATTATCAAGTTTCGTGGGACGGTCATGAGCCGGTGACAAAAAGCAAATAGCGACTTAAGCTGCGAGTTCGGGAACGCCTGGACAGTGTTTTGATATAAACCAATCAGCCTCATGAACAGGGGACAGAAATACTTTTGATGTTTTTCCGAGTTGTCTATCATGCACTAGCTTTGTATCCGGACGAAGTACTTCGCAGAGGATTTGTGTTTTAATTTTCACGAACTGGTTTCGGTTACGAAGGCAATGGGCCTCACATGTGAACTGAAGTTAAATGAAATGCACTTCAAGTACTAAGAATGAACTTGTACTGTATAAGCAATACACAATATTTTGTTGACAATTTTACGTGCTAGAGAGTGTTGTAAGTATTATTTAGGAACCGTTCAACGTTCTCACATACTTGCAAGGGTAAAAGTAGGATCCCATATTCAACTAAAACTGTGAACCTCATTCCTTTTCTGATAATTATATTATTTGAGAATTCCATTAAATAGTTTTGCAATGAATCTGATATTATTTATAAGCTAGCCAGGATTATATGGGTACATTTTTCAATTTGTTGAACTACTTTTGGCGCCCTCCTCTTTTTAATGTTCTCAGGACCCTATGAACTTGCGACCTTAATACACTTACGAGCAAGCACATTATTTGCCGTACCTGAAAATACATATTCAAATTATGTATAACTTGACATGCATAACGCAGCATAACCTTCAAATGCGGTGAACTTTCGTATCAATACACATATTTTTTATCAATTGCTTCCTTTTTTTTGACAGAAAAAAACTTCCAATTCATCTGAAACAAGTAGTCAGCACAACATTGTTACATCTTAGTAGATTATTTAGAAATGGTTGAAAAAAAAATGTTTCAACAGTGAGTATCGGAAATAAACCAGTTAAACTTCAGCTATCGAGTCACTAGAGGGCAATACCAGTTTTGCTCACAGCAAATAGTATAGTACTAGTCTTATAGTTATATATTCAAACAATGAAAATATCATATACAGATTTATTATTCGTTCACCACTAGACAGTTGTTCTATGAAGTAGGGAATTCCCATAGACAAAGCTACTTGACTGCTTCTTTGGGTAATTTATAGATTGTAATTGATATGGTGAAGAAATTATTATTATTATGACTTTATTGTCAAATAATGTCCACTGCTTCTAGTTATTTTTTCATTTCTCTCAGAGCATGACTGACCTATTGTATGAGATAATTTTTACTATTCAACACGACTTTTGATATTGATTTTTACAAGTTTTCATTCTGTCATTCTGTCATTCTTTCCGGTTCAAAATTTGTAATCCATTTTTGAAGCACTTGACGACATCTGATTGAGCTGAAATTTGGCGAGTGTCTATGATTCCGATCACAATGCATTATGAACTTTTTATTAGAGAAAAAAAAACAGAATGGCGGCTCAAAGACGGCAGACGCGTTTTGTTATTATGGTACGATTTGATTCAGAATTTGTATGTGGCGTTTTTCGTGGACGGAGATTGTGAATATTTAGTCAAAACTCAAGGATTCAAGATGGTGGCTTCAATATGGCGGACAAGTTTTCTGATTATGGCCCGATTCGATTCAAAATTGATACGAGGAGGTTTTGGATGTCGGAGATTATGCATTTTTTGTCTGAATTTATGAATTCATGGTGGCTCCAAAATAGCAAAGGTGATTATGATCCGATTCTATTTAAAATTTGTATGTGGCGGTTTTTGGAGTCGAAAATTATAAATTTGTTGTCAAAATTCATGGAATTGAAATGGCGGCTCTTGGAATTTTTGTTATAGAAAAAAACAAAATGGCGCTCCAATATGGTGGACGAGATTTAGGTTTAGGGTCCGATTCGATACAAAATTGGTATATGGTGGTTTTCAGAGTCGAAGATTATGAATGTTTCTTCAAAAATTCATTAAATCAGAATGGCGGCTCCGAGATGGCCGATGATCTCTGTGTCTATGTTCCGATCCTATTGAAAATTGGTATGTGGGTGTTCTCGGGGTTGGAGATTATGAATTTTTCATTGAAATTCACAAAGTGAAGATGGCGATGCGATTCAAAATTGGTATGTCGATGTTTTTGGGGTCGGAGATTATGAATTTCGTCGAATATTATTGATTTTTAGTTGAAATTCATGAATTAAAGATGGCAACTCCTAAATTAGAGAATCTTCAGATGATGTCATCGAAGGACTAGATAGCTCAGATCTCAGAAAAAAAAGGCCTCATAATAATGATACTTTAACAAAAATGCATAGATTGAGGCGTTCAGTACCGAGAAGCACGAAATAAAATAATTAATAAATGACGTTTCAAAAGAAAAGTTTTTATTCAGATACACTGAAAAGTTGAAAATAATTGCTTTGGATGTGTGACGTTAGTAATTCCGTTAGTTATAGTTTCAAAAGCTTGTCGCTTCTAAAGTCGAACTAAAAACTTTACGCGACAAGCTTTCGAATAACGGAATAACCTACGTCACCTATCCGAAGCAATTATTTTCAATGTTTAGTGCATTTGAATGGAAGCTTGAATTCAAGAAGATTTTTTATTATTCATTTCATTTTCTGTTTTTCAGGTCCATGGGTGAACGCTTCACCTGATTTAATCATTCAAAAAGTCCATCTTTCAGCTCAAATGCGCTCAATTACCAGTTGAATATCAGATCGACATAGAAATCCCAAATGGCTATTGACATATGAGATACTTTTATGATGAGTCTCATATTACGGAATAATCCTCTGCAATTATTCTGTTACATGATTTATAATGCAGGTTCAATTACCTTCCAAAGGGCGATAACGGGCCAGAAAAATATCGATGCTAATGAGAGGTAATGAGAAAAATATTTATATTCCTATGCTAGTTAAATTACCTTGAGTCATGCGTTTGGTCTGGAAATATGAACCATAACACGTGAAAAACAGCTATAGACTAAGTACTTAGGATAATGGACTAGGAGTTCTGAAAGTAAGTTATACGAGAAATTGTAGCAATGTACAATGAGCAATGAGCTTATTTGAACCGTACAAATCACTGAATTTGGTCATGATCGAACCGGTACTATTGCATAGGAAAAGGGAAACACTCAGTGGGTGGGATAGCTGAAAATTATACCAAAATATTTCACATCTGGCAACCAATGCGCCCCCTTAGATTCGGATAGTACATGGGTAGAGGAGTCGAAGAAGCCCAGAATACCAATTTTCCTGGCCCTCTACCGGTGTTAATGGTCTAATCTCTATCGCCACCAAAGTTTTGTGACATTCTTCTACATTTACCTATACAGGGTCCCTGGACTTCCTCTTTTACTTTCGGCAATGTATAGATGGGATCAAAATATCACCAGTACTTCATATAACTTTTTTTCCTAAAAGCCTTCGTTACCAAGTTACGGGCCCCTCAAAGTTACAAAATGAAAAATTTTTTTCTTTGATAACTTTCAAAGTGAATATTCAAAATCATCTACATTCTGGTGATTGACTTAACAAATGAGTTCTTTCGATGAGCTTTCAGGCAGCAGTCAGTTGTTTTGCTACAAAGTCAGGAACGGACTACCCCCGATGGTATACACCCCAAAACTTTGAAATGACTGGGATTTGTCGAAATGTTTTGACAAAACAAGGTTACTTGGACAATTTCCTGAATAAAAGTACTCGTGTCGAAAATCGATCGGTGCAACGATTTTTGATAAAAATGCATTTTTGTTCGACGACATCCAACCTGAGATGTCTACCATTATTCGAAAAGATTAATTTGTAATGAAAATAGAAATGATAGGTTCATGATGAATTTTCATCATGCAAACACGTTTACCTTACAAAACTCATGGTGAAAATAATCAATCGCGAGCCTCAAGAGCAAACAGAAATGCAATATCCGCTACAAAAACTGCTTGATATAAACCCCGTCTCTCCCAATACATTTTCTTAGTCGGCGCAAACACCCTCTCCGCACTTGAAATGGCATGCCAGGGTCGTTTCGTATGGCTTCACAATGTAATGTAATACTATTCAACAAGGCATCTCTGGTGTGAATAGGTGTAGCGTAAACAAGGCTTTTCAGATGCCCTCACAGAAAAAAATCCAATGGATTTGAATCCGGAGACCGCGGTGTTCATGAATATGGCCCACCCCAACCAATCCATCTATTAGGGAAAATCTGGTTCAGATGGTCCCGCTCAATCGAACTAAAATGAGGAGAAGCGTCATCATGCATAAACCACATATGTCTTCGGGTTTGCAATGGAACATGTTCCAAAAGTCAATTCAAATCGTTCTGAATGAACTCCAAATAACGTTCTTCATTCAATCGGTCATGTAGTTCGAATAGTCCCATAAGATGGTTTCCTATGATACCAGCCCAAACATTCACGTTGAATTTCCGTTGGCGTTTGGTTTGCAATATCCCATGGGGATGTTTTTCGGCCCATATGTGGAGATTATGGGAGTTGATTACTCCATCTCTACTGAAACCTGCTTCATCAGTGAATAAAACTCGAGTAATAAAAGTCGTTTCCTTTTTCTGCTTATCCAGGAACCAATTGGCATATTCCAGTCGTGCTGGAAAATCTTCAGGTGTTATGTTATTCTATGAATAGTGGACTTGAATATATGGAACTGTTCTGATAGATTTCTGATGCTCATTGGAGGATCATCAGCGACAGCTCCCAAAATATTTTCCTCCAATACAACGGTACGCACAGCCCTAGGAGCGCCCTCACCACCTCGTTTTGGCAAAACTGAACCTACAATAATATCGAAATAGAACAACAGGCTCCAATTAATTATCCATTAGACATATCTGTCTCCCTCAAGCTGCGATCGACACGCTCGAACGTTTCATTCGACGGTAACGTTCGATTGAGGAAATGCTCGGCATACAGACGACAGGCTTCTGCAGTATTACCAAATGCTCGTTCATACAATGCATGCATATCTGCATATTCGTTGAATGTAAACTGTTCGGCCATATCAAAACACTTCAAACTGTCCTATTAGAATATTGTCGATACAATGACAACGCAGCACTCAACAAAACAAAATTCGCATTCCAGTTGTAATTTTTTATCCACACTGATTTTATTTCTTTCTACAAGGTGTTTTTGTCAACATCTGTGGGAGAAATGGAACATAAATTTATTCACCGGATATTTTTCACCTATTCATGTGCAGCCGTTTTTGTAGTTTATTCGTTTGCTTTTCATTAGTTATGTCTTCCGATGTGCGTTTTTTCAGCTGAATTTATCTTCGAATTAAAGATTTTTTCCCATGAAATTATACTTATCAGTGGAACTCCTCAACATTTAAGCTGTGAATACGAATTTGCAACATCAAAATGTTGAGTTTCATGAGATTCAGATAACACAATACGAAACGTGCTTATTCCACGCGTACATACAAAATATGGACTGAATTCGATATTTCATAGTGGGGAAGCTTGTTAGTTCAAAAACACCACGAATCTACATAAGTTGATATTTCATTTGAAAATTATCTACATTGTGGATGAAACTTTCAACTAGGTACTGTACTTTTTGTTTACGACTTTATTTCAGCATATTTTGTATTATCCCTGTTATAAATGTTGTTGAATTAACGTTAGCATTAGTATTTCTACTGTGAAAATTCTCCATTTCAAATAATGGTGGACGATCGGAATCGATTTCGTCGAGTAAAACTGCAATTTCTATTGGGAATCGTTGCTCTGATCGACTAAATACACGAGTACTTTTATTCAGAAAATTGCCTACGTAACCTTATTTTGTTGAAAACTTTTGAAAAATCATCTGCCATTTCTCAGTTTTGAGGTGTGGACCATCGGGGGTAGTCCGTTCCTGACTTTGTAGCAAAACAACTGACTCCTGCTTGAAAGCTAATCGAAGGAATTCATTTGTTTAGTCAATCACCAAAATTTAGAGGATTTTAAATATTCACTTTGAAAGTTATCAAAGGAAAACCTTTTTCATTTTGTAACTTTGAGGGCCCGTAACTTGGTAACGAAAGCTTTTAGGAACAAAAGTTATATGAAGTACTGGTGATATTTTGACCCCATCTATATATTCCTGGAAGGAAAAGAGAAAGTCCAGGGACACCCTGTATGATTTGGGTTTTTGTTTTGATATTAACCTATATTGTCAGTGACTATCAATCAGGAGAAAAAGCGCTTACCAACGGTATATTTGACATTATTGCTAAGGTTCATAGTACCAGAAATATTTGCAACTTTATTAAAAATTTTGTTTTTTTATTTTCATTTTTCCTAAATATTTCACTGAATAACTTGGAATCAGTTACAAGCAGCGGAAAATATGTCCGATATTTTTTTTATCGTCAGAAAATTGCCATTTGACGGTATATATGAATCTTATTCCGTCACTAACAGTTGCTAAAAATTTGCCAAAATGATGTAGCGTTGCACAGCGAGTCATTATGGCAACGATGTGATTTATATGACTCCCAAAATGTATTAGAGCGGTTTAATAACTGTTTGAGTAGGAAATGTAATTATTGTAATATTGATGTATATGTGAATAAATTCAAGCTTTTTGGGGGGTAGTTTTTCAAATCGTAGCTCCCCTCAAAATTAACATTTGTGGTGGCAACTTCAAAAATATATAAATGAATGAAATGGATTGAATAAATGAGATTCCATTCAGTAATATTAAATGTGGTACTTTTTCAGGCAGACGTCGTGTGAGAAACTTTACCGTGTTGAGAAGATATTCCTTCCGTTAACCCCATAGAAAGACATAATTACCAAATCATGTCAATGAAGAGAAAGCATGAATTGGTTGATGCTATGACTGACCGTGGTGGCTCCGTTTGTTTGGGACCTGTGTTCGTTATGCCAGAAGCATTCAAAAGAGCGCTTAATCATTTGGAAGAATGGAGGTTATTCAACAATGGTAAAGAATCTTGCAATTATTGCCGAACATCGTGAGATTTCAAGTGCTAGGAGAAATTTGGATCAGTTGGACGATGGAAGTGGTCTTTCACAAACACTAGTAGCTTATGCAGCAAAATATCACAAATCTTGCCAGAACAAATATGACAGACAAAAGGCAGAAAAACTATCTAGTGGAAAAAAAACAGAAAGACGATCCTATTGCTCAGACCGAGCTCCATCTACATCAAAATCAACATCATCATTCTTTTGTTCAGATGTAAAAAAAGGGGGTGTCTATTTTGTGATGAAGGAGAAGGTAGAGACAAACTCGTGACTGCATAAATGTTGGGTATTGGCCCATAATTCATAGTCATGCTCTAAAAGATGAAAAAATGGAATTATCTTCAACAGATTTGGTAGCATTAGAAACCAAATATCACGGACTATGCTATACTCGCTTTCTAACACATGCAAGAGCTGCTAAACGTTCTCGTAAAGAAGATGACCATAATCCTGAAAATTTGTTTATGGTACAGTTATAACAGAATTGGTTCAATACATGCAGTATCTAGCAATACTTCTCCAGTGTTTAAACTTTCTTATTTTACAAAATGAGGATCTCAGCGCATGATTTATATGGGAATACAAACTGTCACAAATTTGTCCCTACATTCTCCTTCATCACAGAATAGATACACCTTTTCCTCATCTGAAAAAAAATATTATGATATTTTTGTCTGAGCAATGGGGACGTCCCTACTGTTTGTTTTCTCACCAGATAGTCTTCTGCCTTTTGACTGTCATATTTGTCCTTAGAAGATTTGTGATATTTTGCTGCATGGGCTAGTATTATTTGTGAAAGATCACTTCCAACCTCCAACTGATACACATTTCTTATAGCACTTGAGAGCTCACAATGTTCACCAAAAAATTTCAAGATTATTCGCCATTGTTGAATAACCTTCATACTCTCGAATGATTAGGCGCTCGTTTGAATAATAATGTAATGATAATAATATTTATTCATCAATAGTACAATGATACAAAATTTAACATGCTATTGAGTTCATGTTTACATATGAAGATAGATGAATAAATAAATGGGGATATCATACATAGATAGCTGTGACAGTCTTGCATTCTGTATAAATTTATAGTCCTTATAAAAGTTTATAAATAATAAACGAAACGTTGGCTGAAAATTAGATAACAATAATTGGTCCTCATCCAACAACCACTTCACCAACTAAAATGATTAAAGGACGCAATTTCAAGTGTTTATTGTCAATTATTATTTGTTGATGATTTTTCATACTGATCATTCTTCAGTGTGCATAATTTTTGCTAATTCCAGTTCATTTTCCACAATGATATGATCTGCAATCTTACTTATAAACACTGAATTGAAATAGACATCAAGACAGGGCAGTGGCTCTATTACCAGGACCGGCTTTCTGAGACAAAAGGCGTACCAACTGAGTTCAGTCGTGGTAAGAAAGGGTGATAACAATTGGCAGCAACGTGACGAAAAAACAGTGACATTAGCTGGCAATTATTATTACATTAAAATATATTATACATGGCGAAAATAATTATCTATCACATATCATATCAATTTGTACCCAAAGCGGGACAAAATTAACAACAATTGTTTTTATCAATTCACATTTTATTACAATTGGTGCCCAACGCGGTGCAAAAAATAAATTTGTAAGAAAATAATAATAATTCAAATAATAAAAAAATTCAATTGTTTTACCAATTCAAATAATATACAATTTGGCGCCGCAACGTAAGGGCAAGTGAGGGCAATATATTATTTCTTGATATTTATCGCAACGTAAGGGCAAGTAAGGGCAATATATTATTTCCTAATATTTATCGCAACGTAAGGGCAAGTAAGGGCAATATATTATTTCTTGATATTTATCGCAACACTGGGCGAACATAGCAATCGGCATTCCAACGTGTGAGGCTAGATATTGGTGAATAAAAAATGGATTTGAGAAAGTTGGTTTGGATGAAGGTGCAGAAGGTAGAGAGAGAGGTGATCAGGAAAAAGAAGAGAGTAGTAATGTGAGAGGGATAAAAAAAAAAGTGAAAGAACAGCAATGGACAGTCAATTTCTGAAAAGGGGAAAAAAAAAAAAGGAAAAATTAAGAATGGAAGAGAAAATGGATAAAAAAAGTATGAAAAAGGATTTGAATGAAAATACAGCAAGTATGAATGAAAATATGGCAAGTATGAAAAATGAATTCAAAAATGAAATGAAAGAGCAAATAGAAAAAATGAAGGAAATGTCAGAAAAAATGAATGAAAATATGGGAAGTATGAAAAATGAAATGAAATGAAAGAGCAAATAGAAAGAATGAATGATGGAATGAGAGAAAGTATGGGGAGAATGGAGGAGAGAATGGAAGAGAAAATGGGAAATATAAAAAATGAAATGGAAGAAAGTTTGAAAAATGAAATAAAAGAGTTGAAAGAAAACACAGCGAGTATGGAAGAAAGATTAAGAGAAAATGTGAAAGAAAACATAAAGGATATGAAAAAAAATATGGAAAGAATGGAAAACAAAATACAAACCAAATCTCAACAAAGCAAAAAGGAATTGATGGAAATGCACAAACAATTAGAGACAAAAATAGGACAACAAAATGAGGAATTTTATGTGGCAATAACACAAGAAGTATCCACTATAAATAATCATGTAGAAAAGCAGGATGAAAAAATAAAAGACATAGAATTAGATATGAATAGAAAACAAGAAAGAGTTGAAAATGAAATGAGTACTCTCGATAAAAAAGTTGAAAAACAACATAAAGATACTAATTTAAAAATAATGAATGGAGAGAGTGAAATAACCAAAAATATAGAAGAAAAGATGAAATTATTAGAATTAGGAAGAATAATAGGAAGTATGGAAAAAATTCAAGAAAGTTTCGAAAAAGGTACAGAAGAAATATGTGAACCATTAGAAACAAGTGATGAGCAAAATAATGAGGAATTTCAAGGGGTAGTTACACAAAAAACAGATGTTAGTGACAATTTATATATATAAAGATGATAAACAAATACAAAATATAAAATGAATAGGGAAACATTCTCAATCAATATTCAAATGGGAATGTTTTCCTTTTCAACATGAATACCCCACAAGAGGTTATTTCGACGATGGAAGATAGTGACTAAAGTTTATCTTCCAGTCGTAGGTGATTCCACATCTGATTTTATGAACATCCTGTTTATATTTTCAACAAATCAATAAAATGAATCTTGATCACAAAAATAATGAGCCCATAGATAATATGAATGAGAACAATAAAAATTTTCAGATGCAAAAGGGGAAAATAAATGATAAAGTAAAAATAATGAAAATATATGACAGAAACATGGTGAAAATAAATTTTGAGTTACAAAAAGTTGACAAAAATGATAAAATAATAAAAATAAAAATGAATCACATGTACGTGGCTAACAAAACATTTGAATTGAAAAAAGGGAAAATAAACAAAAAAATAATAATAATAAAAATGAATAACACAAAAATGGCTAATAAAAATTCTAAGATGAAGGAAAGAAATACAAACAATGAGATAATTGAAATAATCGATAGGAAAATGTAAAAAATAAAAATAGGAAAGAATTTAAATAAATTTGACTACCAAATACAAGAAAGTTGAAAAAAGGAAAAAAAAAAAATTAAAAAAAAGATTATTAAGGTTAACAAATTCAATAGGTAAGTAAGGGAATAAAAAAGGAAAAAGAGTTAAAAAAATAATTCAATAGATAGGTATGATTTCAGAAATATTTGAATAAAATAAAATAAAATGGAAAACAAACTTATAGAAAAAAAAATATATCAATGAGAGAAAATATTGGAGGAAACAAAAAAAAAATATTGAATAACAATGGAAATACTGTAAAATAGAAAAGTTGCTACAATTATTGGTACAGGTTAGTTAGATAAAGTAAAGTGAGAAACGATATAGATTATAAAGAAGGAAAAATATAGAAATGGATAATAAATAATGTGAATTTTGAAGAAAAATGAAAAGAAATGAAGATAAAAATATTTTGTGTATAAAATGAATATGTGAGAAATGAAGGTGGAAATGATAATAATAATACTAAAAAAGTATATTATAAAAAATATGATGATGATGATGATGAAGGTATATTGATAAATAAAATGAAGGTATATTAATAATTGAAATAAAGGTATATTAATGAATTATAAATGAATATAATGGGTTGATGATGTATGAATGAAGAATAGCAAAAGAGTATATGCACAAAATAAAAGTAAATGAAATGAGAGGTTCAAATTAATAAAATATCCAATTCAATATGAATATTTAGAACAACTGAAGGAAGAGATAGGAGAAATAATAAATATTTATAAATATATCTATTTATATATATATATATATTATATATATATCAGTATAAAGATAATCATAAAGTATGAAATGTCATATATGATAATATCTTGAAAAGCTTTCTCTCTTGATCTGAAAAGAAGTCCAGAGTCAGGTTTTTCTGAAATAAAAGAACATAATATTAATAGTTGTAAATAATAGTTATCGATGAAGAACATGTTTTTCTTGAACTGGTGGGAAATCCAGCATAGATAGTTTCCTGAAATTAGAAAAATAGTATTAGTTGATGTAGATTCAATAACTGTAAATGAAGAAATTGATATTCAAGATTTTCTAGCTAGTAGAAAAATATTGAATATAAATTTAGGAATGTTGTTATGTTATGAAGGACCAGTAATATATTTCAAAAGGAGATCGAAAAATTTCATAAAAAAACCACAAGAATAATAATTACTTAATAGTAAGTAGTTCACGAGATATTGTTTTAACATATTTTTGAGATTATATTTCCTTTATGAAGCCTCTGTATGATATTGATAGGTAAAAATATGCAAATACTATAATGCAATCATTTTCATACATTGTCAAAATGACTACAACCTGTAATTGTTCAAAATACAACAAAAGTCCAGATTCACAAAATCATTCTGAATAAAATGTGAGCAACAAAATTATAAGCTTGAAACATACAGTATATGAAATTGTATCTAACTAAAAATAGCCAATGGGAAAACAACAAACTTATTGATGACAATGGCCAATCAGGAAACAGTATGGTCAGATGTGAGATTGTAAATTGTGAAAAAATGAGAACTGTGAAATGTCAAAGACAATTATCATCAAATATTGTATATAGTTTTTAAGAAAGGTAAAATATTTTAGTTCATAAGTTTTTTCAAATAACCCCAAAAGAGTGATAATGTGACAAGAAAGTGCACGAGTTTGAAAATTCAAATAAAATGGACAAAACAGAAATGGTATCCAGGGGATGAAAAAACAAAGCCAGATGGAGATTAAAAAATTTTTGAAAGGAACGCCACGTAAAAAACTTTAGGAGAAAGAAAATTCAAGAATTTCACTGGTACAAGGTAGTTTGTCTAAAATAAACTAACCAATTCAATTTCAAGAGAATTTCGACACAAATAAATAGGAGAGAACAAGATTACCTTTTATGTACTCCACATAAAATTGTTTCAAAGCTGATTTCTGGGATTTGTATGGTTCCGTTTGTAATGGAGAGTCCCTTAGAGTAGTAGATTGAAAGAGGATTTCATATTATTGGCATATATTGTAACAGCGACAGTTCCAGCTCCAGGTATAAACTTTTCAGTGCACATCACAAACTGAATCACTCTACAACATAACTCGTCTATCTGAAGAACTCTATTTGATTTTGGGTATTGAACTATAAAAGAATTCTTCCAACCTCAATGAAAAAGTGAGGTTATGTTTACTGTATACATCACTGTTCTTCATTATTGTCTATGAAAATTTGTCAATTGATTATAGTATAGTTATCTATCGTAGGCCAGGTTAATATAAGTTTTCCTGAATAAAGGAAATAATTGTTTTTCGGTACTTTCTGGTTCATTTTCCACAATGTTATGATCTGCAATCTCACTTATGAACATTGAATTGAAATAAACATCAAGACAGGCAGTGGCTCTATTGCCAGGACCGGCTATCTGAGACAAAAGGCGTACCAACTGAGTTTAGTCGTGGTAAGAAAGGGTAATAACAATTGGCAGCAACGTGACGAGAAAACAGTTACGTTAGCTGGCAATTATTATTACATTACAATATATCATACAGGGCGAAAATAATTATCTATCACATATCATATCAATTTGTACCCAAAGCGTGACAAAATTAACAACAATTGTTTTTATCAATTCACATTTTATTACAATTGGTGCCCAACGCGGTGCAAAAAATATATTTGTAAGAAAATAATAATTAAACAAATAATAACAAAATTCAATTGTTTTACCAATTCAAATAATATAACAATTTGGCGCCGCAACGTAAGGGCAAGTAAGGGCAATATATTATTCCTTAATATTTATCGCAACGTAAGGGCAATATATTATTTCTTAATATTTATCGCAACGTAAGGGCAAGTTAGGGCAATATATTATTTCTTGATATTTATCGCAACACTGGGCGAACATTAGCTATATATATATATATATATATATATATATATACACATATATTGTTATGATATGATATATATATATGTCAAATAAAAAAGTTAGGGTACAATGATACTTAAAAACTGCATAAATACCTGCTTTGCTTGTTTTCATTATTTTTTCTGTACGGTTTGCATCTTGAAAACCTTTGGCCACATTCTGGACGACGTAGATGATCCAAGAGGGTGACAGTAGAGTTTTTCTATTATCATCATTATGTTTGATTATTTCATTCAATTGGCACAACCTATAGACATATACAAATCCAAATTCAGTAATAAATATTCAGAATTCAACTATTTATATAAAAAAAACATCCTCTATACAAAATTAGGACCAAAAGAAAATATGACAGGCAAATGTCAAATCATTTTCCTTTCAAATGCTCGAAATAATGAAATTTGAGAACAGAAAAATGGTACATGTGAACTTTGAAGGAAATTTGGTGAATAAAACTATGTGTAGAAATCAAATGAACGATGTATAAGTGGTGGAAAGTAGTATAATGTGATGAAAGTGTTAATAGTGGAAATTGAGACACGATAACAGGGTTACCAAGGAGAAAGAAAAATAAGGGGAGAAGAAAAATTAAAATGAAAAGGGAAGCATATTAGAAAATTTCATGATCGATTCTGTAGGAAAAATGCCAATAACCAAAGTATATGAGAAATATTATTACATGCAATCAGGTCAGAATCAAATCGGAACCAAGGACTATCAAGAAACTACCAGGAATTGGAGATGAGATTTCCAATATTTGACTTCACCAGCAGTGAGGAGGCTGAACATTTGCAGAATATCCACATGAACTATCCACAGAACATCCCTGGATTGTGTAAGTGCAAAGCATAACTCATAACAGGTACTTCATCATCATGAACACAATAAGTGATGATATTCATCGAACAGCCACGTTGTGTTTGGTTTATTGACAATAATACATAATTTTGAGTGGCAATTATCTTCTTCTATTCATCACAAATGACTGAGTATAACCTATAAATATTTATTTTAGAATATGTTCATTATTGCGCATGATCAAGTTTTTGAATGTTTTCAAATTTGATTGGTTGGAAAAGAATAAGTAAGATATCTCAGGGATAGGTTGGTTTTGAGCAATATTCACAATAAAACACAAGTATCTGACTTTTTCTGGACTCATTATTTGATAGTTGACCATTTTACAATCAATATTTTGAACATAAACAGTATATTGACATCAAGCAAAGAAGTAGATGGCGCTGCTGCAATCCTCCTGAGATTGGTAGAATCATGTCTCCATATATATATATATATATATATATATATATATATATATATATATATATATATATATATATATGTATATATATATATTTTGTGCCATGGAATTGAATGCATTATAAGTTATCCGTATTCTCGGAAATTATAGTTTATGAAAAACACGCTTATGAAGCAATAAGGACTGAAATGTTGAAAATAATAAGAATAAAAATAACTTCTAATTATCCATAAACTGTATCTGATTTGTTATTCGGAGAACAAAAACTGAGGATAGATTTGTGTGGACTGATTAAGAGTGCTTGTTCGATCAAAAGAAATATTCGTAAATATTCCCATTCATTTCGATTATGTACTGAAACAAGGATGTTCTTCACTTCCTGTCGGTTTCAATTATAAGTCAGGATTTGGTTTCAGTTTCTAGATAATGAAATGCTTGTAGTTTCGATATCCATAAAATTACTGTATATTATCACACACCTACAAATGTCGAGATGGAAGGTGATGGATGACTCCATCCATCTCTAATTTGATCTTTCCATTCATGCGATTAAAGTAAGATGTTATGTCGATTCTTGAAAAAAAAAACGACTCTCAAATATAACTCGATGAAAATGAAATATTCTTTTCCTAAAATTCAAAATTCTAAGGAGAATACTCAATCAATTCTTCTTTGCCCTTCCTCTTCACGAAGAATGAAAGATCGAATAATATTTCACCAATATTGTATCTCTCATCTATTTCGAAAGATCAATAGTGCGTGACTGAATTTTCGAAATGCTTTCTTTATAAAGAAAAATAATTTCAACTAGAATTTTATGGCGGATAAAACACAGTTTCTGGCGAATGATATTCTTTCAGTTTCTGGCGAAGTTTCCAGGTCTCCTGGAATATATTTCAGGAAATAAGAGGTTCTGAATTAGGAAATTTCCCTGGTCTATGATATGTCATAATCATGATGTGCTTTGGTACAACGAATTGTTTGCTGATTTCAACTCACAAATGTAGCGGTGTGTGATACATATGGGAAGGAAATGTTACCCACAGCTAAACTCACAAGATCACACACCGTTGTACTACATCTCATAGATTTCGTTAAACTGTACCAATTCGGGGAATGTAGTTTCTCCTGAAATATTACAATAAAGCTCTATGCTTACCGAAGACTTTTCAAGTTCCAAAAAAATTTAAATACATAAACGATTTCACAACTGATTTTATGAATACCCCTGTTATTTCTCTGGCTAAAGCACCCGCTGGATCTTGAACTACTTCCTTTGCATTGGAGTTTTCTTACAAAATCTATGAGATGTAGTTTAGTGTGCTCAATCCGAACAAATTTCTATTTTCTGTAAAATATAGAATGCACACCAAATTATTCAACAATTTCCACATCAAATGTTTCTTTAATTCAAAGTTTAGCCACAATATAAGTCGAATGAAATCAATACATTTGGAAATAAAAAATAAAACGTTTGCGGTAGGTGGTGAGAAATCGTCACGTAATACCAAGCAATAGTGTGCATGAAGTTTAATCAATGAACAGTTTCATCACTGAAGCAGTGAGAGATTTACCGCTTGTTTGTGTTGATTCGATGTTTTAAATCCTAAGAACTATAATTATTCTAATATAATTTAATAATGAAATTTCGATAAAATAAAACAGTTGAAAAAACTATTTGGTGAACCAAAGAAGGAATTATCAGAATTCTATTCCTCAGGAACAATTATTATTAGCCTTGAAAAAACATTATATTCTTCGGAATCCATTTTTTAATTTCCTTTTTGAATTTCCCGATATTTCCAATGTTCTTTATTTTTTCAGGTAGAGTCTGAAGGAGTCGTGGTCCGAGATACGATGCGTTTCTTTGGTCCGATTATTTCTGCACAACGAGGAGCATCCAGGAGGTTTTCTTCAATTCCAGAGTTATGGAAATGAGTGACTTGTTCTAGCTGACTGTTGCCTTTTTTGTATTGTTGCTCATGCAAAACAGTTGTCCCAAGTCGGAAACAGATGCTTCTTCATATACACTGTCATTAGAGTAAGTTTTACCTTTGTTTAACATAATTCTCAGAATCCATTTCTGTGTGTAGAATTTTCAGGTAGCAGTCACATACTCCTTCCCATCTTATTATACCATACGTGAGTTGAGATTGTACGAGTGCAAAGTACAGAGTTTTTAGATGTCTAACATCCAAGAAGTTTCTCAGGTACTTGAATTTAGCCATGGTACCTCTTAGTTTTCTCACAGTACTTTCAATTTGCAGGTCCCAACGTAAGTGCCTATCGACGACAATTCCTAGGTATTTCATTTTTTCGCTCTCTGGTGTACGCTGATTTTTTCCTATATTTAGATTTCTCATGAAAATAATAAGAATGAAAAAAAAATCTTATGTAAATGAAGCGTGAGGTGCTTGATATCAGTTATGTTAATATAATTATGAAAAGTAAGTGAAGAGCACCCCACCTTTTTTTTACATAATAGACAATTTTTTGGTTGAATACTTTATTCTTATTATTTTCCACATTTTAGTCCTTATTGCTTCCATAAGCGTGTTTTCTAGTCCGTATTGCTACAAAAGACTAAAAAAGTTTAAGGGAAAAAAACTCTTCGATTGATTCCTCCACCATAATTTGGCAAAGATTCATTCGCCATATTTTGAAATGGAAATTATGCTGGGAAAAACTTTGCTTTCGCTATATGTTTGAAATGAAGGATTTTTTTTTCTGACGATTTATGTGAGAATACCAGGTCATAGCTAGAAAATTATTGTATTGGCTACGGTTCGCAATATGTATGCAAAATTTCATATATTTCGGACATTTGGAAGTAGGTGAAAATTAATTTCAAATATTATATTACCTACCTACATGCATTGATACATACAGGTGAAGTGTATTAAAAAGTACAATGAAGTTGTCTTCAGTACGGGTATTGTAACCATGCTCGGTGTCCCTCCGGAGAAATTCATTCTTGTTTTCAAACAAATACAGTCATAGTTATAGAATGAAGATTGACGGCATAGTTGAAATTTTGAGATCGTTAAATATATTTCTACATGAGGTCTGATAGGTTAGTCCTAAAATTGAGGAAATATTACGCTTTCGCGCGACGGAAACATTCGGTGCTGAAATTGATGATCCTCAAAAGGTAACACCATACCGAAGCCTACTTTCAACTTGTGCATAATAGAGCTGCAACAATTGATCCAGGTTTTATTTATGAAAATAATATACCAAACTAAGAATATATTCAGATGAAAATAATGTGAGGTTATTCTCGAACAGAAAGTTTTCATCTGGTTCATTTTCGAAATGAGATATACAAGTGGAAAAAATGAAAAATTAAATAAGATCCATTCTTGATGAATTCATTCGATGCTGCCAAATACTAGACTTGGACAAACAAAAAACAATGTACTGTGCACTGGTGAATCCCTTTTCGAGTTACGGTGGTGCCGTCAAAAATATATTGTGAAACCCTTAGAAATTATCCAAATAAAATAATTGTTTGAAAAAACTAAAAAACACGCATATATAGCAATAAGCACTGAAAAGTTGAAAATAATAAGAAAGTCATTGATCAAAACATTTTCTTTCATGGAAAACTCTTCGATTGATTCATCCACATGAGATAGAAGTTATCAATATCAAAATTTTGGAGAATATGCTGGGAACCAGTGCATTCGCCATATCTTTGAATTGTAACTTATGCTGAGAACGAACTCGGTGCGTTCACCATATTTTACTAGTAGCCACTGAAGAGTTCCACCATTAACCTGCTGGCTCCTTCATTAAATCAGCTCCAAGATACCATTATAGTATTGTCATCCGAACTACATATACTTACCAAGTTTTATTCCGATACGACAATTAGTAAGTAAATATTGACGTTCAAGATTTGATTACATTGTTTGTTAGTTACAAGTGGAGTTAATACAAAAGGGTTCTCAGAATCATGTCTTTTAGACACAAGCAATATTCTTCTAATCTACTGTTTGATGAGTTGAAAGTATTCGATACCAGACAGATTTAAACAATAACAATATTAGTTTTTATCTTCCTTCCAAAATACATTGAATAATAGGAACACATATGAAAACTGGCTAGACGCTGCACAGTGGTTCCAAATCCCGAATGGCTGGCCAAATATAGAAGGTATTGTTTAATCGCTACGAAATTTGGTTCTCGGGAGTTTTTGAAGTCGCTGAACACGAATCTGTGGTCAAATTTTTCAAAAACAAGATGGTGGCCCAAAAATGGCGGACCATTTCTTCCAAATTCGGATAAATCGATGGAGATTTTTGAGATCGATTAACCCAAATCTGAAGTCAAATTTTCCAAAAACAAGATGGCGGTCTAAAAATGGCGGACCATTTTCTCCAAATTGGAATCATTCGCTACGGAATTTGGCAAATGGGAGTTTTTAAAGTCGCTGAACACGAATCTGAAGTCAAATTTTTCAGAAACAAGATGGCGGCCTGAAAATGGCGAACTATTTCTCCCAAATTCGAATCAATCGCTACAAAATTTGGTACTCGGAAATTCTTGTGATCGATGAACACGAATCTGAAGTCAAGTTTTCCAAAAACAAGATGGCGTCCTAAAAATGGCGGACCATTTCCTCCAAATTTGGATCATTCGCTACGAAATTTGGTACCACGATGGGCCTGAAAATGGCGGACCTTTTTTCCTTTTTGAGAGCGATGAACACGAATCTGAAGTCAAGTTTTCCAAAAACAATATGGCGGTCTAAAAATGGCGGACCATTTTCTCCAAATTGAAATCATTCGCTACGAAATTTGGTACTAGGAAGTTTTCAAAGTCGTTGAACACGAATCTGAAGTCAAATTTTCCAGAAACGAAATGGCGGCCTGAAAATGGTGGACCATTTCTCCCAAATTTGAATCGATCGCTACGAAATTTGGTACTCGGAGGTTTCAAGGTCGCTGAACACGATTTTCTTCTGATAGAACGAAGGAAAATATTAATACATACATGTATTTGGGATATCGTAGATTGGGAAAGCATGTAAATACAAATAAACTTTGAATATAAATATTAGTTTATTGAAAATTACATTGAATATTACTTTCGTGTAAAAAAATACAAAAAGACGCCTAGACCTATAGAGTCCAATTGCTGTCCGAATCACTATCATTATTGTTCGTTTTTCATCCGCGGATAACGTGTAAAGACTATGGACTTTATTGGACAATGCGACCTCCATGACTTTGTACACTTCATTCGCATCATAATGCAAATGATTTTCCAATTAATCGCGTGAAACCAACTGCAACCACTTCACTGCTTTTTCGAGAGCCTGAAAAAATCAATTCAACAGTGAGACAATAATTCAAAATTAACAAAATAATTGTACTCATAATACTTAATGCAATAAAACTTAATGCTCTTACCGATTCTCGCCAAATTCAATTCCAAATATCCATGGTAGATACTCAATGTATCCAAAAAAAGATTACCCAATAACTCAAAATTTTCAAAAGTTAAAGTGTGCACAGATATTTTTTGAAAATTAAAAAATTTCAAATGATTTGAACGAGATTCGCTTAAGAATCTCGCCAAACTCAATAGCAACCATCCTTGTCTCCTAGGGTATTTGTGTAAAAAAAATGTAGCCCGATATTTCAAAATTCGCGAATGTTAGGGCAACCACAGAAATTTTTCGATAATTTGAAAAGTTTCAATAAATTTTAACACCCTAAGCGATTCTTGCCAGATTGAATACCAAACATTGAAATTTGCGAATGTTAGAGCGATCACAGACATTTTTCGGAAATTTCAAAACTTTGAAAATCTTATCCATTAGGCAATTCTGGCCTTATTCAAAAAATCATCTCCATCACCTAGCCTATCTGTATAAAAAAATTAGCCCGATATCTTAATATTTCCGGAAGTTAGAGCGACCAAAAACGATTTTTGAAAATTTCAAAACTTTCAAAAATTCAAACCCCTTAAGCGATTCTTTTCAAATTCAATACGAACCGTTCTTATCCCCTAGCCTATTTGTATGAAAAAATAGCCCGATATATCAAAATTTGCGAAAGTTAGAGCATGCATACATCCGGAGTTTTTTCTAAATGTGTTTTCTCGAAGAAACAAACTTCACCGTAACCAAAGGGGCAATTTAGAGCAGCTGATTTTTGGTGGAGTATCACTCAAGAGTATAGAGAATAACGTGACACTTGATTGGTCGCTGAATTATGTTGAATTATTAACTTTTACTTAATGTAAACATAACTTTTTCTCGCCGCGGGCACGATAATTTACATTAGATGTTTACATTTTTTGTTGCTCGGTGTGTGGTTTATATGAAAAATCCTAACGATATAATGAATCTTCTTACTTCCAGGAAAAGATTTCATCCTGATGAATTTAAATTGCTCAATTCTACTACAAGTTATTTCACTTCAAACACAACGTAAATTTCAGACCGTACCGCACTGCTCGAGCGTTCCGGCCAGAATGGTATCCCAACACGGGTATATATAACACCTGCCACTTCCTGACCCTGGAAGGGACGTGGAATATACTTATCTACCTAGCCCAACAGTTAGAATTCCTCAAATATAAACTTTATTTTTCGATTTTCAGCCAGCGATTGGGACCACTGTGCGCTGTGTTGTCATACAATCAAAAATTTCACCAGTTATCCTCCGCCAAACTAGATCACTTCACACATATATGCACATTTCAATAAGTAGGTTATCACCATCAGTGGGTAAACTAGACTGTAGTTTACAGTTATAGTATAGTTTACCTACTGATGTATGCATATAGGTGTAGAGTGATTAAGTATAATGGGGTTACTTGTGCAATTTTTCATTTTTCGAGCACACATCTATTATTTCGAACAAAAAGTATTCATCTAGTTCATTGCTAGCAAATACTAGACTTGGGCAAATTGAGAACAACAGGAGTGGATCTCTATGAGTCTGGTCCTGCCTAGAGCCGAAAAAGCTGCGCTGCACATCGCTAGTTATGACAGAAGTGTGCAATGTGCACCGTGCACCACCACCCATGAAATTGGTTTCTACTGCTATATTGTTCAAATGCCTGCCACTAGTCTAGAAAGAACCACCAATACCTACTTATGTAATTATTAGTGGAAAGCATTAGTGTTGTTGTTTCATATGCCTGGTTCATACATTGTTTCTGCTATTGAATGTATATGTTTGAAAACAATTTTTTGTGTGTATTACCTCTTTCCATATCTGAATGAAAATCAACCAAATTGTCAGGTCGAACAATAATTCACTGTTCTGTCCCGCACTTGTAAATGTGTTTTTATTTCTATTTCATCTCGGTGAAAGGTAATCAAGCCAAAATAAGTTATCTATAAAAAAATGTTTAGATATTATAATTTGATGTTCGGTATACAGATATACAACATACCACAGTTATAATAGGGAAGTATTGGGTCAGATGAATAAAAGTAAGCAAATGCTTCTACTATATATAAATTCATGTTGTGATCAACCATACTTGAGATATATCAATTTTAATCAAAGTATATTGGGACAAAATTTGTTTTTTCTTTAAAGAAATGCTCCATTGACATCAACTAAAATATACTAAAATAAGTTACATATATTGAAAATCGGTGAATATGTGTATAGAGTATAGATTGTGTTTATATAGAGGATTATAGTAAGGAAATATTCTCATTGAAAAAACTGGCGTAGGAATTATCGTAGATTGATCACAAGGAAATGCACCCCGCGAAATTGATGTGGATTAATAAAAAAAAAATGATCCACTGTACAACAAAAAAATTATTGTAATAGAATGCCCAGACCATTCAGTGGAGAGCGGTGTGGAGTTCTTTGGACCGCCTTGCTAGGTTCAAATTTATTTATGTTTCAAGCTAAGGTTTTTTAAGGAATTGTAGATTTGAATAGATGCTAGAATTTTTTGTTAAATTAGGATGAAAATTCAAACTTCCTAGCCGATGATAATTGCAAATCAAATTCTTTCCCCTTCTGTGAATCACTACAACTATGAAACGAATACCAAACTCATATTAGTCTTTTCACAAATGTACAAGAGCTCTTTGCAGAATAACAAATTTTACAATTCTGAGTTCCCAAATAGTATTGCTGAACCTGTCGGATTTATCGACGACGACGACGACGACGACGACGAACATACAAGCATCAACTTCTTGTCCATGGAATGATTGTTCTCAGCAATACAACATGAAATTATTGTGCTTGTCAGAATTTGTTTTTACTATAAATTCAACTTTTTGGAATTTGGAATCTCTCAATGCACGCTTCAACGCACAGTTGTTACAGATTAGTGTAATCTCATCAAGAGATCATTGCTGGAAATTATTCGAATATACAAATCAGCTTGTGATGAGATTTATCATCAATATTCACAGTTCTTTGATTAACAAAGTCCTTCTTAGTGGCAAACACAACTTCTGGGCACGACTTACGAATGAGATCTTGCGTCATCAAACGTAAAATAACTTGCTGGCCGTCAATGATCCAGCCGCAGTCTTCAACTAATGGAAGAGGTAACTTGGGAAGGCTTGGGATCATTCTGCCAATTGAGAAATGGGTTGGAGAACGGTTTGACCGAGCTGCAATCAACCTAAATGCTGTTGAAATTGATCAGTTTCTTGCTTTCCGTAGTCTGATGAACTGCCAGAGCTTTATTTCTCTCGACCCTCCTGATCCCTGACAGCATATATTATATTATGTGCTATAGTAAGAGTTCTGATTTGCTCCTGACATTCATCATCATCGCTATCTAGTGCATCATCTCCGTCACAACAAAGATACCCAAAATATCTGCACCCTTCAACAGCACATTCATGAAATGATGCCAGGAAACAGGCATTATTCTGGTGCTTGCCTCCTTTGAAATTTCAATACCATATTTGAAATGTTAATAATTCATCTTTAATTTTCAGAACAGCGTGTATTATATCCCAGGGCATGACATTTGCCAAGAAGCCTTCACCTGAGCAAGTCATATTTAAGTGTCCAAAGTGGGCGTAGCTTGCGCAAGCCAGAGTACCCGTTTTCGGCCGTATTTTCACCCCTCTGGGAAAATTATAAATATTGGTTCTATGGTCCCGGGAGTCGAGACTTTCTATTAGAAAATTTCCTTTTGTTTTTGATTTTTTTTTAGATTTGAAAAATCTAAATGAGTTTTTGAGATATTTGCAAAAAACCAAACCCCCTTCTTTTCAGTAAATTGTTTATAACTTTTGCAATTTTTGCCAGCGAAACTATTTTTTCAAATCATCTACATGCTATTTTCAATCAAATGACAGCCTGTTCATATTTTTCCGAGACTGCTGAGAGAAGTTGATCAAAAAGCACTTGTAGACTAGACTAGTAAAACAAATCATCATAACCTATGTATAAAGACGGATACATAAACGATGAACAATGATGAATAGATATCGGATGCATCGATAAATGCTCAACTTAGAATATAAGACAATCACCTGATAATAATAATGATAATATATGAGCTAACGAAAACCAGATATATAAGAATGAATTATTCGAATCCAAACCAGAGAGTCTATATACAAACATGTATACATACATATATAGAGATAGACTGAACAAAACATAATAAAACGTTACCAAAGTTTTGGAGTATGGGGTTTTGAAAATAAAAATCACATTACCATGTCGACAACTTTTTCCCTAGGTTGGCTGTGAATGATGATCTTCAACTCTTCCTTGAATAGGATCAAGTTATCAATTTTTTGTATATGGAGAGGTAAGTATGGAGTTATACATTTTCAGAGCCATTTATTGGTACGACCGCTGGCCAATAGATTTTTGCTTTTGTGGGATTTTGTGATGGTGTCTCTTCTGAGTTGGGTGATTATGATTAGGTTGGTTTGAATTATTATGTTTTTCTCGTTGGAATTTTATATTGATATTATTATAAATAATAGTTTGAAAAACTCAAAAACACGCTTTTCTAGAAAACCAAACTAAAAGAATAAAAAGTAAGAAAAAAACTTATTTTATTAAAAAAAAAGCGTGGAGTGCATGGTATCAATTACCTGTGATCTGAGACATTTCTCACTTTACTACCCTAGGTGTGTAATGTACTATATAATTATTGATACAATGCACATCACGCTTTTTTTTAATATTTTTTTTTTCTTATTTTAAATTTTTTCAGTTTGTTTTTCTATGAAAGCTTGTTTTTTAGTTTTTCAAACTATTATTTATTCTTAACTTTTTAGTCCTTCTTGCTATATAAGTGTGTTTCTTAGTTTGATTTTCTATAAAAGCGTATTTTTTAGTTTTTTTAAACTATTATTTATTTTAAACTTTTTAGTCCTTATTGCTATATAAGCTTGTTTTTTTAGTTTTTTTCAATTATAATTTTATTTTTAACATTTTAGTCCATATTGCGTGTAACGTGTGAAAATCTCCGACCCCAAAAACCTCCACATACTAATTTTGGATAGAATCAGACCATAATCACAAAACTCGTCCGCCATTTTGGAGCCGCCATTTCGAAATTTTCAGTTTCGACAAAAGAATCATAATCTCCGACCACGAAAACCCTCAGATACCAATATTGAAGCAAATCGGACCATAATCACAAAACTCGTCCACCATTTTGGAGTCGCCATTTTGAATTTTTTCATTTTGACACGAAAATCATAATCTCCGACTACGAAAACCCACAGATATCAATTTTGAAGCAAATCGGACCATAATCACAAAACTCGTCCGCTATTTTGGAGCCGCCATCTTAAATTCTTCCATTTTGACATGGGAATCATAATCTCCGACCACGAAAATACTCAGACACCAATTTTGGAACGAATCGGATCATAATCACAAAACTCGTCCGCCATTTAGGAGCCGCCATTCCGAATTTTTAAATTTTTACAAAATAATCATAATCTCCCACCACGAAAACCCTCAGATACCAATATTGAAGCGAATAGGACCATAATCACAAAACTCGTACGCCATATTGGAGCCGGCATTTCGTTTTTTTGTCATACAAAAATTTCTCAATGCATCGTCACCGGAATTATGTACACCTGCCAAATTTCAGATCATTCGGACGTCTGGAAAGAGGTCAAAATCGCGCCCAAATGAGTCGGTTACGAACAAACAAACAAACAAAAAACAAACATTCAAGTGAAGCTGATATAAAGCTTGTAAAAAGCTGACGAATATCGAATACATGTGCTTCATGGAATAGTTTTTCAGATGGATATTTATAGTCTTTGGACATAATCAGCCTGAGGAACCTTCTCTGCAGTATTTCCAGAGGATGAATATGTGTTTTCAATGCCCCTCCTCATCCTACTATACAATATCGCAAGTGGCTCTCAACTAATGCATGGTACAGTACTTTGAGCTGATGGAAAGGTGATATGTCTTTCAGATATTTGAATTCGCAGAGAATCATACGTAACTTATTACAGACATGGTTAATATGGGAATCCCATTTGAGATTCATGTCTATCATTACCCAGATATTTAACATTTTTTTCAGGCAGGATTATATACTGTTGACCCATTGTGGAAACCGTGAGGCTATCAAATGATGGCATGTTGGACCGATTACAGCTGAAGGTAGTTTGTAGGTTTTTTGCAGGTTAACAGTAAGTAACTTGTTTTTCAACCATTCTTTTATTGAAGGATAGTCAGTCTCTTTTGTGTTTTTCAATTCTTGTCTGCTTTATGAAATATTGCGGTGTCATCAGCAAATCCTAGTATTTCTCCACTGATCACATGCCATTGATGTGAATATTGAAAAGAAATGGGCCCAAAACAGTCCCTTGAGGAACTCCATACTCAATTTGCATTTGATCGCTTTGCACATCATCCACTCTGACAGACTGTAGTCTATTGGCTAGATAACTTTCGAATAGTTTTGAACAATAATTCCTGCCGCCAATATCTCTCAATGTCTTTGAGATGAGACTATCGCTCACAGTGTCGAACGCTTTAGACAGATCAATAAATACACATAGACTTGGCATGTTCCCATCCAGAGCAGAAGAAATCTTCGTAGATAGTGCCAAAAACGCGTCTTGGGTTGGGACATTCTGTCTAAAACCATACTGCATACTCGATATTAGATTATATTTGGATATATAAGAAGCTGACCGTTTTTTTTTTTAATTTTCTGGAAAATTTTTGATAGATGCGTTATCAGAGATATCGCTCTATAAATGGTGATCGCTGTCTCATCTTGTTTCTGGTTAACTGGTTCTTCTATTGATTCCTCAAGCGCTCTGGCCAGATACCTTGTTCCATGCACAAATTTATGATGTATGTGGGAGGTTCTAGATATGTAGAAATTATTTTATCAATTCCTGCTTTGATATCGTCTACACCTATGTATATCTAAAATACGTTGAAATATTCTCAGTCAACAGATTCATGTTCACCATAGGAAAACATAGATGGAAAAGAAACATAGGTAATAGAGAGAAGAGATAAGATAGAGAAGAAAGACGAGAGAGGAGAAAGGAGAGAGAGGCATAAAATATATGAGAATGAAGTTGGACTATGATGGATGAATTTTTCGACATGTTCCACGAGACGAATTGATTTGTGACCCCAGTTACCCGAATAACTCACCCCTAACTGAAGGGTTCAAATAGTGATGGAATAAACAGGTATCGATGAATTTTGCATGCCAATTCATTATTTTAAACTTGTTCCACGCACAACATACAGTGAAATGATTTTTGACCCATAAACTACCCCAATATCTCATGCTCCCAAATTGAAATAAAAGCAATTGAAAAAACTAATCGATGCTGGTAATTTTTTTCATGCAAATATATCATGAGGAACTTGATTATTCCATGCAAATACATAAGTAGGAACTAGCTCTACCCGCTTCATATAGCAAATTCAATTTGTGACCCAAAAACGACCTCAATATCGCAACCCCAAATTGAAATATTCGCAAATAGATTCGTTGCTGGTGCAGTTTCTTGCTTTCCGTAGTCTGATGAACTGCCAGAGCTTTATTTTTCCTGACCCTCCTAATCCCTGACAGCATATACTATATTGTGCGCTATGGTAAGAGTTCTGATTTGCTCCTAATATTCATCATCGCTATCAAGTGCATCATCTCCGTCACAACATGAGATACCGAAATATCTGCACCCTTCTACAGCACATTCATGGAATGATGCCAGGAATTTTCAGCTGTTTACTATATTCCAGTGCATGGCCTTTTCCCAAAAAGCTTCCACCTGAGCAAGTCATATTTATTATGTTCAAATAATTTTTATTTCTGAAGTGTCCGAAGAAGGCGTGGCTTGCGCGAACCAGAGTACCCGTTTTCGGCCGTATTTTCACCCCTGTGGAAAAAATATGAATATTGGTCCTATAGTTCCATGATTCAGGACCTCCTTTCAGGAAATTTTCTCTCGTTTTTGAATTTTTGTTTTAGATTTGAAAATCTGAATAAGTTTTTGAGATATTTGCAAAAAACAAAACCCCCTTTTTTCAGTAAATTGTTTATAAATTTTGCAATTTTTGCTAGCGGAACTTTATTTTTTCAAAAATTATGTACGTGCTATTCCGAATCGAATGACACCTTGTTCATATTTTCCCGAGACTGCTGAGAAAAGTTGACCAAAAAAGCACTTGTAGACTAGACTATCAAAGCAAATCATCATAACCTATGTATATCTAAAATGCGTTGAAATATTCCAGTTCAACAGATTTATGTTCACCATAGAAAAACATAGATGAAAAAGAAAGATAGAGAAAAGAGAGGAGAGATAAGATAGAGAAAGAGAGACGAGAGAGGAGAAAGGAGAGAGAGAAAGAGAGAGAGAGAGAGAGAGAAAGCGAGAGAAAGAGCGAGAGAAACAAAATATATGAGAATGAAGTTTAGGCATATGAAGTGCAATTTTGAAAACCATCCAATATGAAGTAGTAGTTCAGGCATACAGCACTATGATGGATGAATTCGAATTGATTTGGGACCCCAGTTACCCCAATAACTCACCTCTAACTGAAGGGTTGAAATAGTAATGGGATCAACAGGTATCGATAAATTTTTCATGCTCATTCATTATTTTGAATTTGTTCTACACACAACATACAGTAAAATGATTTTTGACCCAAAAACTACCCTCAAATTGAAATAATTCAATTGGAAAAAAATAATTGGAATTTTTTTAAAGTACATCATGAGGAGCTTGTTTTATACAGTCCATATAGTGAACAAAATTGTGACCACAAAACTACCCCAATATCTTACCCCAAACTTGGGATATTTGTAAATAGAACCAATTATTCGTTGCTGTTGATGATTTTTTCATGCATAAACATTAGTAGGAACTAGCTTCACCCACTCCGTATAGTGAATTCAATTTGTGACCTAAAAACTACCCCACTACCGCACCCCCAAATTGAAATATTCGCAAATAGAAATAATCGTTGCTGTTGATTTTTTCATGCAAATTCATTATTGGGAACTTGCTCTACTCCTTCCATATAATGAATTAATTTAATTATGACCCAAAAACTACTTTAATCTCTCATCATAAAATTCAAATATCCGCAATTAGAAAAAATTATTCGTTGCTGGTGATTTTCTCATATAGATACATATGATGAAATGATTTGTGACCCAAAAATTTCAAATAATTTGTTCTAATTGCGAATATTTCAATTTGGGAGTGAGATATTGGGGTAGTTTATGGGTGACAAATTATTTCAATATATGGAGCTGTACTGGATTGACGTCCAAACTTCCCTGACAAAGAGAAGCACCTGGAAGGCGACTCTGAAGGTACGTTTTCGAATTCACCTCATCCAATCAATGAATTATACAAACAATCCAGATTCTCCATACAGATTGATCCTGGCGTTACATGTGCAAATCATGCCCGCAGTATTTCATTTGGATCTGTGGGAAAGCAAGAATCCTTACCACCTACAACGGATGCACTTTGGTTCCACATCAGAACGTTCCACCACCGAATAAATTGGACTGAAACACCTTAAGGAATAAAATACTGTGGAAACGTACTTCTATGTATTTCTTTAGTGCCAGGTATGTGTATGGGAGAATACTCATCCTCCCAAGCCATCTCTTCCGTTGCTTGAAGCAAGCAAGTTATTTCACGTTTCATGACGCCAGATGCCATACCTAGGACGTGCCCAGAAGTTGTTGTTTATTTTCTGTAAGTCTTTGTTTCCCCAAAACTATAGCATGTTTGTTGTATATTCTGAAATATATAAATTGGAGTCGAGTACGGATGTATTTTTTGCAGAAACCTTCAACCTGAAAACTTGAATGTATTTGCATTTTTAAGTGAGAAACCTCGTATTCCTCATTCTCAAGTAACATGTAATTTCACAGTTTTGAACACAAAGAAGGTCTTCACAGCGCCGATTTCAGGTTTTGGGGCCATATTGGACACGTTCGAAAATCTCACTTCCGGTCGGGATTCCGGCAGTTTCGGAATCAGCAGGTTCGAAATAGAGGGGAATCACCTTTTGCCTGAAATTATCATAAGAACTCTGTTCGATATTTTGACTAACCAGTGTTTTGTTTGGAAATCAGATGTGGAAATGGAAACTGAAATATAAATTTCAGTCACTATCTCCCATCGTTCAAGTTACCTTCTTGTGGGGTATTAATGTTGAAAAGCGAAACATTCACCATTGAATTTCGAATAGAAATATTTTTCTGTGATTCGGAAAATCTACGATAAAAATAAAGTATTTTTTTGTGAATATCTAACAGAAAACAAATTATGTCCCGGCTGAAGCTACGCTGGATATTGCACCACATCTGATAGAAATTGAAAAAGGACCCTAACTCAGAAAAAAATATTTTTCTATTCAATATTCTATTGAGAATATTTCACTTCTCAACCACTATTTGGGCTATAAAATGAACTATAGTTTGGTAATTGGGTTATTACACGTATTTGAATATTTCAGACAGGTACCCGGAAGTGTCTGAATGGTTATCTTTATATATTGCAAATATTCGTTTATATTTGTGTACTCATTATTGCCATTTCTTCACTTTTAATTGCACGAGAGGTTTGTATTTCATCGGGTTAATTTTGGCTGTTTGATGAGAAACTGTTGCCTAGCAATTAGATGAGAAAAACTGTCAACTAATGAAAACGCGACACCGAAGGTAAAGCGTTTTTAGGTTGAGTCAAATTGTGAAAGGAAACAGTTTAGAATTTGAACAACACAAATTTACCCGATATCAATACAAACATCGAGTGTAATTCGGCGGGACGATTTGATGAATGAGAAATTTAGATACATATCAAAGCAAACTTTATTTATTTTGCTAACCAACACCGCAATAATTGATAAGCAAATGAATAAGTGACAAAACCACTAGTGCATTTGTCGATGTAAAAGTTGCAGCTAACTTTTGCCGCTGTCAAACTGACAATTGCACTGTGGCATATGCGATTTTTCATACATCAGTTGAATTGTCACTTATAATTGCACGAGAGGTTGGTATTTTGTCGGGTGAATTTGGGTTGTTTAATGAGAAATAATTAGACGAGAAAAGCTGTCAACTATTGAAAACGCGACACCGAAGGTGAAGCGTTTTTAGGTTGACAGTTTTTCGAGTTAAATTGCTGAATAAAACAGTTTAGAATTTGAACAGCACAAATTTATCCGATATCAATACAAACATCGAGTGTTATTCGGCAGAACGATTTGATGAATGAGAAATTTAGATACATATCAAAGCAAACTTTATTTATTTTGGCAACCAACACCGCAATAATTGATGAACAAATGAATAAGTGACGAAACCACTAGTGCATTTGTCGATGTAAAAGTTGCAGCTAACTTTTGCCGCTGTCAAACTGACAATTGCACTGTGGCATATGCGATTTTTCATACATCAGTTGAATTGTCACTCATAATTGCACGAGAGGTTGGTATTTTATCGGGTGAATTTGGGTTGTTCAATGAGAAACTTGCCTAGCAATTATACGAGAAAAACTGTCAACTATTAAAAACGCGACACCGAAGGTGAAGCGTTTTTAGGTTGACAGTTTTTCGAGTTAAATTGCTGAAAAAAACAGTTAAGAATTTGAACAGCACAAATTTATCCGATATCAATATAAACATCGAGTGTTATTCGGCAGGACAATTCAATGAATAAGAAATTAAGGAACATATCAATGAAAACTTCATTCATTTTGGCAACCAACACCGCGATAATTGTTGAACAAATGTATGAGTGAAAAAACCACTAGTGCATTCGTCGCTGTAAAAGTTGCAGCTAACTTTTGCCGCTGTCAAACTGATAATTGTACTTTGGCATATGCAATTTTCCATACATGAGTTGAATCGTCACGATGAAAAATGAAGAATACTCTTTGTTATATTTCGAGTATTTATTTCCTTTATCAAGACATCTAGGAAAGTCAACAACTATGAGTCACATGGAACTCCTAAGTAGGTTATAAAACTTACTTGAGATTATAAATGGAGTCAGTCACACATACATAGTCAGGGAAATCAGTTGAGCAAAATAGTATATTTCATTTGCAAAGATTATTCTGGTTCAATTTCCCATTTCTCACTATGTATATGTACGACTTTATCAATAATCTAAAGTTATTGAGTAGTTTTGTGACCTAGTTTGGAGTACCATGTGACTTAAACTAGTTTTCTTTTCTACATAGATAGAAAGATATATAATGTATGTCATTTTTGCCATTTTACATGTAGATTTGTCAGATGAGTACAATATCATTGAGAAAATATTCATAGATATATGAGATCATTTCAAGGGAGTCAAGAATATTTTAAATTCAGATTCATCATAAAAACTATCTGAAATTAGATTTTTTTTGAGTTCAGTCCTGAAACTTCACAGAAATTGTTTTCTTATTGATTTGAGCAGTATTTAGAGATGACTCCCGCTATGTTTCGGAGATTTTTTGTATTCCATTGGATGGAACTTTTCGATGTTGATATTATTGTGATTTCTGATAGTGTGTTTGGGGATTTCCAAGCACTTTTGAGGTTATGTTTGTTTTTGTGGAAGTGACCCAACATTTATGTAAATACAGGTTATTGTCAATATTCCATATTTCTTGAAATCATTTTGACAGGAGGCTTGATACTTTAGGTTGAAAATGAGGCAGATAACGCGCATCTGTAGAGTAAAAGCTCTGGTTACCTCAGTAACATGGCCCCAGGAGATTATATGGTATCTGATCGTTGAGAATGCCAGACAATAGTAGACGTCAATGAGACTTTGATCATAGATATATTATCTGAGGGAGAATGAAGCAAAATGAGTTTTCTGGAGCTTTTTATAGAGGTGATTTATTTGGTCGTTCCAAGATAATTTCGAATCAACAACGGTGCCTAGAAAGTTGAGAGTTGACTGTCTGTGAATTTGAATTACCAAATGGTAAACTGGGGTCAATGGTAGATGATTTAAATCAACCTATGAATTCCATATAACTGTATTTTTTGCAGGTTGAATACAAGGTGGTTTATCCCACACTATAGCGAAAACTGACTGATTGCTTTCGCAACTCTACGGGTAACCTCTTCATGAGAGTTTCCTGAGACTACCAACGCCTAGTCGTCAGTATATATAGGGCCTGCCTTCATCCAAAAATACTGGCTAGTCGTTTATATACAGTGAAAACAGTAGCGGCCTCAGAACACTGCCCTGAGGTGTTCCTAGTTCAGTGGTTCGTTCACCTGAATATGTATTGTTTACATCAACAACAATACGACTATTTTGTGTGGAAGATATGAACCAGTCACTGATATAGTCGATATAGTCTCTCACACCCATTGCATAAAGCTTAGCTTCCAGGAAAAGTGGATTCATGGTATCATATGCACTTGACATATCAAAAAAGTTTTTCAGCCTTATGTGAATTGCTTTCTCCAAATTTTCTTGGAAATTGGATCCGGGTCAAATCACCTATTTCGGGGATCGGTGTACACTTTCAGATTTTCATTGGATTCGGAAATTTTCCGACTTCAACTCAGTGATTCATTATGTGAGTTAGATATGGTGCTGGTATACATTCTTTCAGGAGTGATATCGGAACTTTATTTAAACCTTCATATTTTTTTTTAAGTCTGTCAGGATTTCATGTATAAAACATAGTATTTACAAAATGTTTCATAGTCGTACAACAGGAAGGAGTTGTATCTGATGGATTACTCTTTACCAGGTCAATAGCATATTTGAAAAATCATAAAGATATCAGCAATTTTTTTTTTGAATCATATGTTGTTTCATCGTTTGGTTTGATATGCATATTATGACTGTATATTCTTTGTTTGTTTAATTTGACGATTTCCCAAAACATTTCTGGTTTGTCCCTTGAGTTTTCGATCAGGGTAGAATAGTGATTGCTTGTTATTTTCTCGTGGTTTCATATTTAGGCTGTATGCCATCATCTTTTGAGATTCTTCGAAGCTAGTTCAGGTCTTTAACTCTATCACTCAGTTCGAGAGTTTCACTAGAAGGATGTTTGATATTTCGATTCGTCTTTTTGAATGAGAAGTCTCAAAACACCATAAAAAATGTAGCTAATAAAAACTTTTTAACAAAAAATTAAACCGACGAAAAAATCAACTGAAAAGCAAAAAATAAAATAAACCTTCTTAGTCTAAATGATAATTGAGCTCCTAAACTAATGAGAGTAACTGATTTCGGGTCGGCGCCAAACAAACAATTATCGAAGATCATTATCTATGAAAGAAGTCATCAAAACGCAGCCGTGCATCTTGCTGCCATCATTTTACGCTTCACTCAATTCAATTGCTAGTTTGTTTGGCGCCGACTCAAAATCAGTTACTCACATTAGTTAAGGAGCTCAATTATCATTCAGACTGAGAAAGTTTATTTTATTTTTTGCTTTTCAGTTGATTTTTTCGTCGGTTTAATTTTTTGTTAAAAAGTTTTTATTTTTTACTTTTGAGTTTCGTATCTCATCGGTTTGATTTTCTGTTAAAAAGTTTTTATTTTTCAATTTTCTGTGGTTAAAATCTACCAATTATTACCTACTTGTTTTTTGATTACTTCCAAAATACTTACTTACCCACCTTATTTCAACTATTACCAGTTGAATAATATGATTATCTACTTTTACTATTTGTTGTCATATACATTATTTTCATTGTTCTGGTTAGTTCATTTCATAACTCTGTATTTCATTCCATCCTCTCATGAAATATACTGATTTTGACGGAACAAGAATAATGTCAGTAGCGATCTGTCATTGTCAACTACTTAGGTGTGTGCTAATGTTCACTAGTGAAAAATCAATTATCCCCTATTTTCCTACCCGTAAGGGTGGCTAACTCCTTTCGAAATCCAGATATAAGGTATGCCCTATCAGAATCATCCAAATCGAAGAACCCAGTACAAAGTTTTGCCTGATAGAATCGGTTAACGGACCAGAATTCAGAGGGTGAGTGATCAATATCCTTCATTTCGCTACACTTAGGGGTAGATTTCATCTTTTAAATTCAAATTAGACCAAGATTGAAGTACACCCTATTCACTGAAGAAAGAATTATCGGAATCGGACGCCTCAATAAAAAGTTATGCGTGATCATACATAAAAAAAATAGATGGAAAAACATAAAATATACGGGTCGAATAGAAAACCTCCTCCTTTTTGGTTTCGTCGGTTAAAAATGGTTGAACACTTCATTGATATCCTCTGAGAATTCAATGTAAGTTTTGCCTCAGTGGAAACATATTTTAATTCAGATACCGCTCCGGGGTGTGAATTTTTGTTTGCACATTTTTCAAGAGAAAATCATTGATTTGTGCAAGATGGTCTGAGAAACCCAGATCCAGAGTTTCAACATGAAATATTTCTTCTAGATATATTGATTAAGCTCGACAATATAGCAAAGAGTATCATTTAACCTATCCCAGTTTCCAACTGCATCCTCAATCATAATAAGAGAAATGTCATTTCCGATTACTACAAATAAAATGTGTATGGCTGTTGGGAGGTGAATTTCAACTGTTATTGTTTAACAGATACGCCACTGGCATCAATCATCAATACGCAAATAATGAATATATAATTACCGTTTGATGTGAAAATTTCATTGTTTCCTTCCCATTCAGCCTTACGATGCGTTCACAGTGGAACAAAGCACTCGACAAACGATCAAACGATTAAAATAATGTTTGAGCGTTGTCAACATTTGTGAAACAAGTTAATGACGTATTCAAATTGTGTGAATTGCAAATTATCATCCGCTCCAGCGATGGCAGCTGTTTATCCAAATGTGTATGCAAATATCTTTTGAATTGATAGTAATGATGGATAACGCAGATGATGCCCAGGTCGAAAATTAAGATCATATTCAGTACATGTTACATGACATCCGTTCGGTGGGACATAATTGTTCAGGTTGAATAAAACTCGAAATAACAAATTTCCAACGATCCAAATATTTCTTATTTGTGAAAAACTATGAGCAGCGTTTGATCTGATAGGAACATTTTATAGGATTTGATCGTGAGTTGAATTATCTGCGGCGCTTCGTGATCTTTTTGTTCAGATTGTGAGACAAATCCCAACTCCTGGAGCACTTCAAAAATAAAAAGTATTGAGATTGAAAGTACAAACTTTTTCAACATATACAACACATTTGAATTTTGAACTGATTGAGCTGATTCAACACAGACGATGCATTTATGAAGACATATAGGGGTATCGGTATGATATCGGCCACCCCAACTTTTTTTTTAATTTTTGTGTAATGAGCGAGGGTAATTTTTTGATTCTCACATTAAATGAATATTTGGTCTATCACAACTACACCCTCTTAAAAACATTTTTGAAAAACTTAAAGTAATGTGATTATTGAAAAATTCTACATACTTTATGTATGGATAACATGCATGATGCATTGCTCATAAACTTTTATTGATAAAAAATAATTACAATTTCTGGTGATAAATGTCACATTCGTAATAGAGATAATTCCTCTTAAGATCAGCGCAGTTTTCGTGGGCTCATCCCTCACAAACTCTACATTGGATCCAGTCTTCCTCAAAACTTTCTTCACAAACAATGCAGGCGGTAGTTTCCTTTTTATTTTCTGATTGATCATCGAATTTTAAAAATGTTTTTACTTGTTGTGCTTTTGAGCTCTCTCCTAGTTTTATTCGTTTTCTTTTCTTGTCCTTATTTCCGACCTTTTTTTCTCTCAGTCTCTTCTCAATTGCAGCTTGTTTCCCTTTCTCTTCTGCAAGTCTTCGTTGTTTCTCTGATTGTTCTCCATGGGGCGTTGAAGTTAGAATTTAATTCTTCTCCCCGCGAGTTTTTCTTGTTTGGAATCTTATATTTGAAGATGGACTAGGGAGAAGAGAGATTTCCTCTGAAAAATTCATCGGCGAGATTGGTCTTGCCAAAAAAAATTATTTTACTTCGGGTCCTAATGATAGGTCCTGATGAGAGAGAGATGGGCCAGCTTCTGACGATGTGCCAGCTTCTGACGATGGACCAGCTTCTGACGATCGGCCAGCTTCTGGAGATGGACTAGCTTCTTACGAAGGGCCAGCTACTGACGATGGGTCAGCTTCTGAAAATGGACCAGCTTCTGAAGACGGGCCAGT
Organism: Gonioctena quinquepunctata; assembly: GCA_018342105.1. NCBI lineage: Eukaryota > Metazoa > Arthropoda > Insecta > Coleoptera > Chrysomelidae > Gonioctena > Gonioctena quinquepunctata. The sequence continues at coordinate 115,677 of JAFIRS010003542.1, forward strand.
TTTTGATAGTGGTCTAATGTGTGGAGACGGCTCAGACTCAGTTTCATCCATATGGTTAATGGGTGCATCTCGTGGCCGATTATCTATATCACTAAAAACATTTCTGTTCAATGGACTGATTTCTGTACAAGAGAACCCTGACTGTGCCAATTCTATTCTTTTAACCGTTTTAAAATTAGTTTTCTCAGTAGGATATGATTTAATGAATTTTGAAAAATGGTCCACAATTACTGAAATATGTTAATTATCGTTATGACTTTGTATTAAATTGCTAACAAAATCTATCGAAATAATTTGTAAATGTTTGCTTGTGATGATACTTTTTGGTTCATTTTTATTGATTTTATTTTAATGTTCACCCAATTGGCATAATAGACATTCTGTTATCATAATTTTAGTGAATTCCAAATCCTGTAAACCTATGTAATTTTCCCTGAATATCATCCAAGTTTTCCTAATTCCTATATGTAAATATTTTTCATGAATATATTTAATCCCTTCTTCTGACAATTGTTTTGTTATTACATATAATTCTTCACCATTAACAATTTTAATCACTATACCATTTATTTGTACTGTTCCTCTTTTTTCTTTATCTGATATTTTTTTTTGATCTTTTATTATTTTGCTGTCCAAAAATAACCCTATATCACTTTCGAGAACATTTACCCCTATTTGAATTTGTCTAGGGATGTGCGATTCTTCTATCTCCATTCTTGTTAATGTATCAGTTACCATATTTTGTTTCCCTGGTATATGTCTTATTTCAAATGTGTACTGTTGGAGTATTAATGCCCATCTATGCACTCTGTTACTTGCATATTTACAGTTTACTATGGACATTAGTGTTTCAATATAAAATTTCCCTCCTAATGAATGAAATTTTCATTTAGTGATGCAAAAAAATTATACTAGCCAACTCTTATTCAGTGGCACTGATATGACGTTCATGTTCTTCAGTAATTCGTGATACAAAAGATATGAGAATTTCTTTTCTTTGTTGGATTTGAACTAACACCCCTGCAAATCTTTGCATTTATGCATCTGTTCTTAAAATGAAAGGAACATTGTAATCAAGATTTTAAAAAAATTATATGAATATGTCCTTCAATTCTAAAAATGCCTTTTCTCTTTCTCTTTCATTTGACATTCTTTTTAAAAGTTCAAATGAAGGTAACTCTTCACTACTTAGGTCTGAAATTCGTTTAATATTCCCAAAAATCCTCTTAGTGTTTTTAAATTGTATGGCCTAATATATTCCCTGATAGTTCTTATTCTCCCAGGATCCATTTCTACACCTTTTTCATTCATTCTTTATCCCAAATAGCTGATTCCTTTGTGGAAAAACTAACATTTACCTATATTTATTGTGAGACCTGCTTCATCTCGTATGTGAAATATCTTTCTCAGATGCTCTTTATGTACTGTTTCGTTTTCTGAGTAGATTGAAATGTCATCAATATAATGCAATACAAAATTTTTATATTTATCAAGTATTTTATGTCATACTATTTCCAATGCTGCACAGGCAGATTGTAAACCATATGGAACAACACAAAACCTATTAATTACCCCTTCTATGCAAAATCCTGTATAGTTTCTGGCAAAACAAATAAAATCAAGGTCCTTATGACTGGAATGACCATCTACAATTGAAAAAACAGGTTTGTTTTCATTTGGATTGACTCGTTCCGCAAAAATTTTCAGCCATTTCAAGAAGCCATCCTTGATTATCCAGCCACTTGATTGCCCATCAAAAATGATGCCTAGAGCATCTATCTTCAAATAATTGTCTATCCTTACCCTTGGAAACACGAGAAGTGGTGGGATGAATTGATCTCCAGAAACATTGATATATAATAGGATAGTGACATTTCTACCTCGTTCAGCAGATGTTAGTTTTCCTACTTATTTTTTCCCCTTTACAGATACCTCCTTCAGTTCATTTGTATGAACAATTGAAACTCCAGTTTCATCCGCGTTGAAAATTTAAGATAGTGAAAAAAAAATTGGTAAGCAGTTCTGTAAGTTTGTCAAAAAATAAATCCTCTTGTTCTTTATTGAAGCCTACTGCTCTCTGCAAACTTGTAGATCCAGCGGTTCTCAGACTCAGATCCGCATGTCTCCTCATAAAATCGTAATAAAAGTCTTTTCCTGCCATCTCTTTAGTTTTATTGAATCGGTGTTTGATTTTCAGTTTTGTTGTTTGCTGAGTGGCAACAGTTGGCTGTCCAACTTCTTTACATGTTCATATAACATGTTTTCCTGCTCATCATTGAAGGTTCTATGAAATATACCTTCGTTGTATGTTTTCGGTTTCATTATTACCGCTTCGTTTTGCCGGATACTTTTCAATCTGTCAGCTAGAAAACTTTTTGGAACTGAATATCTCTATCTAGCTTCCCTAATAGACATGATTTTCGTCAAGACTTTCTCCAGGGCTTCTTTCATATGCTGTTCATCCCATGTACCTCGTATCTTTTCCATGATTTCTGCAAAGAGCAGAGTAATGAGAAACATTAAAATGTCCGACATTACCCGCTACCCTTCCGGTACCACCAGAATCTTCCGATACCACCCAAAATGGAAGTGTCCGATACCAAACGAATAACACGGGCCAAAAAATCTAGTATAAAATAAAGATGGCTATACAGTTATCATAAGAATTAATCGTTTGTTGAAACCGTTTTAAATAAATGTCTAATTATTCCAGATATACTCACTTTAGATGGAGATTCAGTCGTGAAAGATTATCTATGTACAGTGCCAAACACCACAATTTTCACAAAATCGGCAATAACTATGGAGCGACGTTCTCTTGAAATATATAGGGAGTGCTCGTTTCTTGTTCAGGTGCATACCTCATCTGACTGACAAGCGCTACATCACTCACCACGTAGTCAAAATACCAACTATCCGATACCACCCGCTGTCCGATAGTACTCAACCTTCTCCTATCACAGATGGATTATTCAACGGATCATAGCATTTCCGAATGATGATTTCAACTGTCGATTCGATTTTCTTCAGTCCCAATTCCTCCATAAGTATTGACAATTATTAAAAAAAAAACTATATCTGCGTTTTTTTTACTCAGGTTTTGCTTCATTCTTCTTCTTCTGCAGGTGCCATCTTCATTTATTGAAGGTTGGCGACAATTTCGGCAGACTTATTGCGGTCCTGAGTGGTACGAATTAAAGGTGATGTGTTCATACCGGTCCAGTCGCGTATGTTTTTTAACCATGAATGTTGTCTGCGTCCAGGACCACGTTTTCCTTCGATTCTGCATTCTATTGATAATTTCAGTATATTATACTTGTTATTACGGTATATGTGGCCCAGATAAGCGGTCTTTCTTCGCTCCATTGTTGTAAGTAACTCTCTCTCCCTTCCCATACGTCCAAGCACTTCAGCGTTATAAATATGTTGAGTCCATGATATTTTTAGTAGTCTGCGGAAAATCCTCATTTAAAACGCCCCGATTCTGTTCATGGTGTCCACTTTTAATGTCCATGCTTCTGCTTCATACAAGAGAACTGAGTGCACGTATGCCTGTACAAAACGGTATCTTGAGTTTGAGTTCAGGGTTGCGTTACATAATATGTTTTTCATCTTTAGGAAAATGGCTCTAGCTTGTTCTATACGTGATCTTACTTCGACGTCAGGGTCTACATTTGTCGTTATGTTGCTGCCAAGATATTCAAATTCCACTACTTTCTCTATTGCGGTGTCGTAGATGTTTATGTTCAGTTGTGGGTTTGGAAATCTTGTTATGGCCATAACTTTTGTTTTCTTTACATTAATTTTCATGCCTAATTGATCTCCCACTTCTACAACTTCGTTGATTAGGCGTTGAAGGGCTCCTGGATTGTCTGCAATGATAATCGTGTCGTCCGCATAACGTATGTTGCTTCATTACTGACCATGAATTGGCATTTCTGGTTGGGTATGAATTTGTATGTTCTCCTATATTTTTCCCTGTGTTGTTACATCTATTATTATTCCGTCACCTCGTTTACCATTATCCTATTTCTCATTAGGTCGTTTTCCCTTATCCCATTATCCAGTTTCATGTCATTCCTTCATTCCGTATTTCGTTTCCCGTTATCCTGTTTCTGTTCCTGTCTGAGGTGGTGACAGAGAATCATTCGGTTCTATCAGGGACAGTCTTCTCCTTTTTACACATGTAGGATAGATAGAGGGCCAAAAGAAATATGATGAGGAAAACGGTAAAGTAAGTGAACCATGATAGTTTTTTATGGTGTAACGTTTATTCTTCGCAAAACGTTCATTTCACTACTATGTACAAAGTAATACGAAATATAACAGCAGAAAGATAACTTTTAAGTCTGGGTGGTTATGACCATGCCATGAGTAATCATTTCATTTCCACAGCTCTACGGTGCTCTTATTCCCCACCTCAGGGTATTATTCGAATATATTTTGATAATAGGAAGACCAGTAGACGTTACAAATGAAGAAAATTCTTTGAATGTCAATCGGTGGAGAATCCAATAAATTCGACGAAACATCATAACTAATCATAACATTAGTTGATATTCCATTGAAAAATTAGCAAACCGCAATTCTTCCATCCATATGAAATTAACTTGTTGAAATAATTGAGTGAAGACGATTCTGATTGTAGAATCGAGTTCTGTGAAGTTATTATGGATGAATTAAACGGAAATGTCAACTTTGTCAACCAGATATTGTTTTCTGACGAATCTACATTTTGTTCAAACGGGCACGCAAACCAAAATCCCCATTGGATGGAGGAAGTTCACACTCAACGACCACAAAAAGTAAATGTTTGGTGTGGCATTATTGGTGGACACGTCATAGGACCCATTCCATAAACGGAAATTTCAACTCTGAACGATATTTATAACTTTTCCCAGAGCATATTATTCCAGAGCTTGGACCATGATTCCCGAACATCAACAATCCCAATTTGCTGAGAGAACAAATACGGTTTTAACAAGATGGGGCTCCTCCACATTTTGGACGTGAGGTACGGGCATATCTAGATGAATTTTTTCCTGATAAATGGATTGGACGAAGGGAGGCAATTGAATGGCCAGCTAGGTCTCCCGATATGACCCCACTTGACTCCATTCTGTGGGATTACATAAAAAATGTTGTTTACAAAAATAGGCTGCAAAATATCGAAGAGTTGCAAGAAAGGATGATGCATGAAATTTCCACCATTTCTCCTAACATGATTTTAGATTCACTACAAAACTTTCACAAAAAAATACATATTTCCGTTCATACATTTTTATCGACCATGAACAATTATGCTTTTTTATTTTCTCTGAAAAATAATAATTAAAATTTAATTTATCCATAATACTCCACCATTTAATTTTCAAAATAAATATCCATAATTTCGGACAAGTTATTTTTTAGAATTTTGAGAATAATTGAAATATGGAATAATATACAGCAACTTTTTTTCGTCATGACTTTTCAACTGATCCTGTATACTTAATTTTTTATTGTGATAGATTTTAAAAATCCCTTGAATTTTTGTGTCGTAACATGTTTCGCTAGCTATCCTACTAGAGGAGATAATCGACCGTTTCCATACATATCAGCGACCCTGTTTATTGAAAATACAAGTCACCTTTTTCAAAGCGATTCAAAATGTGGCTGTAGAAAGCATGGTTTTAATTGCTATCCTTCATGTATTTCTTGCAATGTAAATGATTGCAGCGATCTTCCTTTCATAGACAACAATGGAGACTCAAATTTCAATGGGAATTGAAACCAAGTCGTTTCCCATTTAACATGTTGAGTACGGCTGTACAAAGAAAAAAAATCACTCAGCCAGCAATTTTTTTTTTGTAGCTTCAATTCGAATATCTCTTTCAATATTTATATATTTTGAGTTTTGAATTCAAATTGGTTCCTTGAAAGATTTAATTTGCGGCATCACGTTGATCTCACGTCGTCTAAATAGAAGTGATTGCATATTGTGCCGGCAGGGTTGTAGAGCTCATCCAGTATTGAAACGACCTGTTGGTAGGTAGAGAGGGGGAAAACACGAGTGGACACGATTTGCTGTGCTACGGCGAATCTTCACCAGTGTCTTGGCATGCAGCGTTTGAAAGGTTAGGTTTGTTTAATTAATAAATAGGTTGTGCAGTTATTCATTCAACTTTGCAATAGTTTACTCGTTACCTTGCCAAAATGCCCAGTGGTAAGTACTATTCAGTAGCGGAAAAAGAAATAGGAGTGTTAGGAAAGTTATGAGTGTAAGTTCTCTACGTCTCGTGAATCGCCTATACCAAATAATTTGGTACGCGTATGGAATTTCTATTGATAGCCACAGTTAGACAATGGCTCGGGTATCTTCGAGAAAAATTGGTTGTCAGGTGGGGGAAGGCCAAAGAGGTCGTTTCAGTACTGGACGAACTCTAGAGTGCATTTACCATTGAGACAGCATATTTGTCCTTCCCCCATTTGATGAACAGTTTCTCTCGAAAATATCCGAATCGAACCGAAGCTATTACGAGGAATTCCATAGGCGTACCAAATCATTTGGTAAAAGCGATACACAAGACGTATTATAAAATTGATAGCATTCGCCATGATATCTTCCTCCTCTATGAATAATAATTTTATTATGTATTATGTAACACTACCCAATTCGAACGATGATTCCCATCATGACCTTACTCCCTGAACCTGAGATAATTTCCAGATTTCGACATAATACACCTTCTGTGGTTCTTCCATGTTTATTCCAAACCATACCATATTTCTGTAACTGAATTAACTGAATAAACATCATTTATTTATTTTATATTTTATCTACTGAAAAGTAGTTACCCCAGACTTCAGGGAATTTTTCCAAGGTGACATGAAACAAAATTGAATAAACTACACTCAATACCCACTTTCAACCTCTGCATGTCATGACACTGCTGCACACTATGACAATCGTGCCCACTCAAGTTTTTCTTCTCTCTACCTACCATTGTGCTGTCTCAATACTGAATTCACTCTAGTCATCTGATTGGCTAGGAACAATTCAATGTTGTATATGTACAACGCAAACAATTTTTTTTCTGACGTGCCGATTCCAAGCTCTGTTTATTACGAGAAAAACCAAGAGTGTATGAAAAAAAAAAATGGGACGAACTCTTGTCTGATGAGGATTATACAAGTGTGTTTGGTATTAGACGAGTATGAACCTTGCTCTGAAAATGAAAAAGAATCTTCTGATGAAGGAGATTCAGTGCCTGAAAAACGCGCTTAGCAAGATGGGACTAATCAAATAGAGCATGTTTTGATACCGACCACATTCGCAGTGATACTACATTGTCTGTGTTTGTTTCAAATAATGAATAACTTTTTCTTTTCAGGCTGACGAAACCGATGAATTAAGGTCGGATCATAAAAATTCAGACGACAAAATCGATACAATCGATTAAACAATCCAACGTGTTATTGATGAGTTCCAAATCGCTGGAGTTGATAACGTTGTACCTGTAAATGAAATGAAATGGACGGAAGTTGATGGCTCATCGCTGGAAAAATTCCATTTCACAGTGCAGAATGTAAGAATAACACCGATTCATTATGAGAAATACAATAGGAATCCATATAACTTTTTGAAGAATTTCATCACAGATGATATAATACGATGAACTGTTGATCACACAAACGTTTACGCAGAACAAGTTATCAGTGCCGAAGCTAATCCCAAGAACAAACAAAGACATACAAAAAAACGAGTACTGCTGCAGAAATGGACATTTTGTTTGGTGTCATCGTCTGGATGGGCTTGGTGAAGTTTTCACGAATGAAATCTCACTGGAGTTCAAATATCTTATATAAAAATGAAATGAAGAACTCGATGCCTAGGGGTTAACTTGAAATATGCTACAGTAGCGATTCACCAACACCAATCATAGATACAGATGTTTCATGCCAGAATTCAACTGACGTCGTATGGTCTCCAGAATTTTCAGATGATAAGCCAATTCCTGATTTTGTTTAGAAATCATCAACACTCCGATGTACTACCTCAGCCGCACTAACATCCATATACGAGGGTGGTCTATTAGGACCAACATAAATATAACTAATTTTCACCCCAAATTTTTTGATATTTTAAAAGAGTTGTTTCCTTGGGTTGATTTAGTGTATATTCAAAAAATTCATGATTCAAAATATTGAGTTTTGATAATAAACACAAAAAAAACTGACAAATACAAAAACTGCTTTTCGGCTTTATAGTTACAATAAACCTTTATAAAAAAAAATTAAAACAGAGATAAAATTATTCGACATATAAAAAAATAAAAGAACAAAAAAAATGAAAATAACTGCCCCATTGCAGAAACTGCATTGACGCGAATTGACAGTACCGGACTCAGGACTGCTGCTGAACACTTTCTCCACAACTCGATATTATGTGACTCATACAGAGCCAAGCTTCACAAAATTCACAAAAATAACGATTTTTTTCCTACAATACTTGCAGTGCCCTCTTTTGGTGGGTGCAGTGTCATATTTTTCCTCAGTGTCGATTCCAGTATGTTCAGTTATTGCATTGCGAATGTAGGAATGTAAACCGTCCTGACATAGTAGCTCTGGACTGCATATGGTCTTTCAATAACTCCAAACCCAAAGTCTTGATAAATAATCTTTCCTATTTCCTATGAGTCTCATCTGGGTCGTTGTGCCTGGTGATTATGAATGCATTCATGCTAGCAATGTTCAAAATACCGTAGAACACAACTACAGGACATCGTTTTGTATTCCTTGCAACATTATAATTGGAGCTCATTTTATCCACGATATCGACTCCACATTTAGTACTATTATAAAATAAAATAACTTTTGGTTTTCCAGTAATTGGATCGACTGTATCACTGTTGTGGAGCGAAGATATCATCAGCAATTTCTTTTTCTTTTTTTGGTACATAGGAAGATGCCATCATATGAACTCCAAACCCAAGAACAGAAGAGCCTGCAGGACGATCTTTGGTATGTGTTTAAATTTGCGGCAGTTCTCTTCTATTGATTTTTATTGTACCCACGACAGTGAGTCTATATTCTGTTTTCAATTTATGGACGAGATCGCAACTGATATCTGCCAACAACTCTTATAAAATAACAACCCCGCAAACTTTTTTCGTTCGCCGCTAGATGAAAACATCATTCAAATAAAATACATATGCGGTCGACGGTGGTCTATTGGAACAAACGTATGAAATCCAAACTTACATTTAAATATATTACTGTCATTTGAAGTATGAATTATAACTTTTCAATCACTTGACAGGTACATAAGATGGCAGATCTAGATCAAATTTATTATAAACATACCAACGTTTATTGTATTTTGCCGAGACTAATAGACCACCGTCGTGCATCGGAGTGTTGAATATTCATTGTTGGGATACGACTTGTGCCAATCGAAAATGTGCTTGTGTTGAAGGAGGCCTAAAATGTTATAACGAGTGTAAATGTCGTTCCTATAATAACATCATTGAAGATTTCGAGGCAGATACGGACGAAATTAAGGTGGTTCCCCCACTAGATTATTAAAATTCGATAATTCGTTCGGATCGTAATCAATAACTTTGTGAAGCCCATATATACGTACTCAGTGCCAGTAGATATAGTACTTCTCGAGATTATATCTGTCAAACTAGATGGTCAATTACTTTGTTATTTTTTTCACAATATATGTGATATCCTGCTCTAGCTCCTCCTCGTTTTTCAATAACTTCTCAATTTTACTACTAACGGTAGAATTGATAATGTGCTGTTTGCCTATGCATGGTCCATGTGTTACGTGTTAATTGAGTCAACTTCAATTATATATATATCTCGGGTTCGGGATGGTGAAATTTGTCAACATTTCATAGAGGTGTTGTTCACATGTTAAACAATACGTATGTAAAATTTTTGTAATTTCCTAATTCAACTGTTTCGTAGGGGAACCACCTCAATGCTATCAATGTAGCGCCTAGATAACGTTTCCACTTCAATTCAATCAATAATGTCTAATAAACCGACTAATTGGATGGGTGGTTAATAACACCGATTGATATTTTTGGATATGTATTTATTCCAATATGTCGGCAACTGAGCAGAACGTATTCGCAGAGCTCTCCTCAAATTCAGATCATAAGTGCCCGAAGTGCAACCGTAAATGCGTTGAATGCATCAAATGTAGTGTGAGTTATACCAAACCTCATTTTCCATGTGCATCTATCGAAGAAAATAAGTGAGATCCAACTTTCAAATGAGAACAATGTGACAGTTCGGACGCCGCATTTTTCGATGCCGTAGAAGTACCAGACAAGTCCGATACCAAATTTTTCGTTTATATAATTGAACAGAAGGATATCTTAATCAACGCGCTCAAAAACAAAATCTGTATTTTGAATAAGCAAATTGATCTATTGAATCAGATTAATTCCATTTCACCAACGTTAAACACAACAAAAACTGTACCCACAAAGCAGATGATAAAAAACGACAAAAACACTTTCCAAGATGAGAACGCTATGGGTCGAAGTGGTGGAAAAAATACCCATTGCTAGCATACAAACATCTGGGAATTCCCTTGGAGCTTCCCAAAAAACATACCGTGTTTACCATAAAACATGTCTCATCAAAAATCCTACAGCTGGAAACTGAAAACAAATGTCGAGAAATCGCGAATTTGGTTCACTTAAAGTCAAAAATATAGAAATAGGCCAGCAAGCAACGAATAATGAATGGTAAACAGTGAGTGATCTGAAGGAACGATCAAACAGGCACCAAATTGTTGGAAAATATAGCGATCTTTCCATCGAAGGAGTTCCTAGATTAGCCACAATACATGTTTGTAGAGTCGACAAAGGCACATCGGCTGACGAAATGAAAACAATTTCAACACCACACTTTCCTGAAGCCTCATGCGAAAGTCTTGATGTCAAATTCCCTGATAAATGTTCTTCATTCAGAATAGAAATTCTCGAGGCTGCGATGAATCCAGTAGTCTGTCCAGAGGGTGCATATATTAGCAGTTTTTTTTTATTGGATCAGATTGATCTATAGAGGAAGAAAGAAACCTGGGTTATTCAAAAAATCATGCTGATAATACACTTAATTTAACTGACGAAATAAACGGGGTGAGTGTCTATCATATCGATGTTCGACGTTTGGCAAAAAAACTTAATGAAATTTTTATTTTTTTGAATAAATATCAATATGATATTTCATGTATATTCGAACATTGGTTATCTGAAGCTGAACTCGTATTTGTGAATATTCATGGAAACTACCTAACTGCGAGTTTCTGGAGAACTGAAAGATGCCATTGTGGAGAAGCTATATTCGTGAGAAACTCTATTTTCTGTGAGCCTATTATTCTGAAACGCTATTGTTTGGGAATCGATATTGAACTATCTGGTATCGAACTTTCACAGCAGCTGACGATTGTTTGTTTGTATAGATCATGCAATGGTAACTTTTATACATTTTGAGATATTTTCAAAAGTGCCTTACACTATTCAAATGTTGAAAAATCTAAGGTGATACTAGCTGGTGACTTCAATTTGAATTTTGATGTCGCTGAAACTCCAAACTCAACTACTTTTGGAAACTTATCAGAATCATTTAACCTACATGAGTAGATAGACTACAAGGGTTCTGGCGCAACCCCTATTTTGGGGTGGGTTTTGGCGAGTGAGTGAGGGGGTGGTTTCCGGGTGGGGGTAGGGATGATGGTGGCGGTCATGGGCGGTTCGTTGTGGGAGGGGTTTGTGAAAAAGATGGCGGTGAGAGGGGTGGGGATTGTTGTATGTGGGGTCGGGGTGGGGGGGATGAGTGGCCTGTGATTAGTCGGAATGGTGGCAGCCATGTTGTGTATGGGAGTGTGTGATTGAGAGTGGGAGGTGGGGAGAGCTGTGATAGCCGCCGGCGGTGTGCCGCCGGCCGTTATCCAATAGCCGAGCAGCATATTGAAATGGGGGTGTCAACCAATATCCGTCAACGGCATTGGTCGGACGGAAGTGTCACGTGATCAGTGAATGGCGGCGGCCATTTTGGAAAGTGGGAGGAGTCAGCGATGATGCGGCTATGACTCAACCGACAAGTCTTTGCAGGAATATTATCTACGTCAGCACTTCTTATCAGTTGTTTATTTAAGCGACCGGATATCGGCGGCATCCCTTTGTTTACATTGGATAAGATATCGGCGGCGGCATCGCTGTGAAAGAGTTTGTTTACATTAACAAGATGAAATTGTTATGCAGCTGCATCGAACCGTGGGATAAGAATCTAACGTTACTATTCGTATTTGTATCTAAGCGGACTAAGGCACTGTCGGCGACATGGAAACTGAGTGTGGGATCGGCCAAATGGTTATCATCCAGTTCCTGAAATTTTGTCGAGTTGACAGTTTCGAATTGCGCAGTAGGAAATTGATGTGGGTGACCGATCCCCACCGTCAGCTTCATTCTTCATCTGTCCTCGAACTGTGAACATCGTTCTATTCAGTGCTCTTTCTTGCTCT